>PVKE010020579.1:0-27369 GCA_004027555.1 Craseonycteris thonglongyai | reverse complement strand
ATAAAAAAGAATAACTACATTATATCTGTTTTTAAAAAAAGCACTACATTTTCTAAAATACCCTAAAACTAAGTTATGCCTCATATGATTCAGATAGATATTACAAAATATTATGTTTTGGTGCACACCTATATTTCTTTGCACATATATTATACTTATAGAGATAATGAATAATTAAACTCCATACTTGCAAAGAATTTAAGGTAAAAAAAAGGCATATTTCAGTGGGAGGAGAAAAATACATTTTATTCAGTGTTTTGTACATAGAGGTTTCATTTAGATTGATACCGTCTCCTACAAATGTATTTGTTTCTAACAAAATTATAAAGGTTCATTTCTTTGTTTATTTCTTTATATTGTATAACTCCATTCTTGATTAACTAAAATGTTACTACCAACTATCACTACAGTTGTTTTCTAAATTCACTCTGTTCATATTTTTAATTATGCAATGTTTTCATTTACCTTGTGTTTTTGACTGCTAGTCTATTTTATTTTACACTCATCATGGCTAGTGGTTAAATTAGCTGAGAGCTAACTAGTGGATAACTAATCACTGAGCTAACTAAAACCAAAAATAGTGTGTTTATCACATTTAAGAGATAGTCGTTCAGGTTGCTGCCTGTGATATTATGACAAAATAAGAAATATGTGTTTGGTCATCATGTTCTTGGTTCCTGGCATCTTTAAAAATAGAGCTCTAAATTCCTTGTGATTTCCTGAGTGATAGGGATGAGAGCAGTATTTTTGTTATTTATATAAATGCCTTTCAACTCTACCTGGGTTGATGCTTATCAAGTGACACTTAATGGACTCCTATGTAGCTTTGGAATAGAGGCTGGTTGTAATGGGAGGGTTAGTATTTTCAGTCTCATCCTCTTACTTCCAGAGAAAAAAGAAGGAGTGGAGACTGAGTTAATAAATCATGCCCACATAGTGAAACTTACATAAACACCCTAAACAGTGGAGTTTAAGCAGCTTCTAGCAGTATCCTTTTGCCAGGAGGATAGCATGTAGCCCTGAGACAAAAGTTCTCATGCTAGGACCCTACTGGACCTCTCTCTACATGCACCTCTTTATCTGGTTGCTTCTTCTTATGTTTTATAGTATCCTTTAGAATTAACCAGTAAGAGTAAGAAAACTAGTTTCCCTGACCTCTGTGAGCCATTCTAGAAAATGATTGAACAACATAAGGGGTTGTAGGAACCCCCGATTTATAGCCACTGGGTCAGAAGAATGACAGTCCTGGGACTTGTGATTGGCACCTAAAATAGAAGGTCTTGTGAAACTGAACCCTTTACCTGAAAGGTTTGTCTCTGACTGTGGATTATTAGAATTGATTTACAGGACACCCAATTGGTGTACATAAAAAATTATAGAATTGCTCTATGTGAAAAATCTATGAATTTGATGTCAGAAGTGTTGTAGATACAAACAGATCTTATTGGCCCCAAATTTATTGACTCTAAATTACTATTACATAAACATCATAAACAAGTTTTGGTCTGCAGGAGTGATTAGCTGAAACTTATTCAAATAGGCAAGGCAGATGGGATGTCGAAGTAAGAATTATTGAGCGTAGTACTCAGCTCTCTGGCATGGGTTTATCATATATTATCTATTTTGTCCCTGAAGCAACTATATAAGAAATATTTTTGCATGAAAAGTCTTTAGTAAGTCATTCATGCAAGCAACTAGCAGTTTGAAAATAGGGGCAGACAAAGCCAATGATGAGGCATTGCAGAGGAAAAAATATGAAGGGTTTGTTACTATAAACAAAACACGAACATGGGGAGAGACAGGAGAAGTAAGAAAGGAGGAAATGAGGTCATTCTTAGGAAAAGGCGCAGCTACCAGACTGGCCAGCAGTGGATTGTGGTGGCCAAGAGCGGACCCAGGACACCATTTTTACCCTCACATAAACTTTAGCTAATTATCATAAATTACAATATTTTTAGCATGGCAGCCAAAAAAAAAAAACAAACCAAAAAACAATCTCCACCCCACTATGTCACCATGAAACTTTCAATGAGGGCAAAATAAAGATAAAAGCTCCTCTCCACAGGAAAGAGAGGTAATCAAGCCCCACTCCCAGCCCCCCAGTAAATCATGAATATTTTTACTCTCATTTTAAATATGATAAAATCCTCAGGCCTCGTTGTTGCTCGGGACAGTTGCTCTCTTCTGGGCCTACCCACTCTCACACCATCTTGAGAGTGTACTTTCTTTTGCCATAAACCCACTGCTTGCTTGACTTCACTTGCATGACTTATTCAGTGTGTCCTTGAATTCTTTCTTGAGCTGTTACCAAGAACCTGGTTTTTGGAAACAAATTTAGTTATGAAACCTCAAGTGATTTTTGCATAAAGAAATTATTTCACAAAGTGGTGGTATTAGTTAACAGTGTTGGGCTGAATATAAATATCTAAAAATCTAAAATGAAACAAATACACTTTTTAAATCTATAGGCAGTAGATATACACTTCATTTTACAAGCACTTGTAAAGTGCTTACATCGTATCAGGCACTATTTAAGCACTTACCACTATTCACTTATTCAATCTTCATAACAACACAGGTCTGTAGGCCCTTTTATCAACACCATGCTCTTCCATGCTTCTTCATGACATTTCCAAGAGAGGAAATGTCAAAGCACAAGGGATCATCAAGCAAATAACCCAAGATCAAACAAGTTTTCTGTGGGTCATGTTTTATCAGTCCTGTTTCAGATTGTGAACTCTCAAGCCCCAGGCTGAAAGGAGCAAAATTTTGAGCAGAGTTCCATTGAAGATTATAGGCCCTCTTGCAAGATAGAGGTGGTGTATTTAAGTCACAGTATTTGAACAGTTCAAGTTGTAGGGTTAGAACATTCATTCTCTGGAGGATTTAGGTACCAAAAGTAGATTTGAGTGTACAATGGACTAGGAAAACAATGCAGAAGCTTAACTTCTTAGGAATAAACATAGAGTCATGAGGTGAAAAAGTATGAACCTCATTATGAAAATCTATTAGATCAATATTAGAAAAGAGTGAGCTTTAGTTAGAAATGAGACAACTCTAATTAGAGATGGGCTATTAATCTATTAACAAAGAGACACAATATGTTTAATAAAAGAGATACAATCTTTACACAAAGCACTGAATCTATTTGCTAGGGTAACAGGCACCAAAGCCAAGCAGAGCATGACCAAAAGATACTCATCTACACAGGCCATAGTAAATGAAACCTGATGGATTATTCAGGTTTTTCTAATATATAATCTTAACTTCGTACATATTTGACCACTTTTAGTTCAATTGTGCATTATACAATTTTACACTATTGGCAGAATTCCATAAATAAAGAAAACAGATAACCACCTCTCTATATTTTTTTCAAACATGCACAGAATTTGTGATAACTATATTATAAATGAGTAAGCACCGCCCCCAAACACACACACACACACACACACACACACACACACACACACACACACAAAACAACTCAGGGGTTTAATGACCAGGTTTCACAAAAAACTACTTGGATGGTTTTGATCCCTGGATCAGAAGAAGAGTCACAGACTACTGTACAAATTAGATATCATTAGAGTATCAAAATGGTTTGATTATTTTCTAGCATGTGTATCAGACGTGCACATGAAGCAAAATGTCAGTGAAGTACAGGTACAGCCAAGAAATCAGGTTGTAGATTTAGTTCACACATCATTGATCAATGAAGGTTATCAATTTTCCCACAGCCCAGGATCTTGATAGTTTTCCTGTTGGGTGCATAGCATAAATTTTAAATGAGCTTTAGCTTACTATGAGGAGAATTGCTAACGAACACTCTTAATGTTCTAAAAATATTGTGAATCACTAGTTCACGTAATGGAAGAAACTTTTAATGTAATATTCAAAGGTCACATAAAATACATAGAAATAGACTTTTTTATATTTAAATCTTCTTTTAAAGATTTATTTTTACTATTTTTGACAGAGAATGAGAGATACCGAGGCAGACGAAGGGAGAGGGCCCAGAACAGTCTCCATAGTTGCACATCATTGGTTTTTCCACATAGTTTCATTCCACAGGTTGGCACAGGACTGCACAGGGCAGGAACTGGGCCGGGGTCTCACCCAGGTGAGAACCAAACCGGGGGCACTCTCCAGCTCAGCATATGGATCCGCACAAGCTGAGGCTGGGATTCGATCCTTGGTCCCAGGGCTGCGAAGAAAGCACTTAACCCAGTGAGCCATCCGTCTTCCCTATATTTAAATCTTCTAAAGTTCTACTTCCAAATAAATATTATAATATAAGTAAAATATTATTTTTCATTGATTACCTCTGCAGTGTGAAACTATTAAATGCTTATCAAATTAAAGTGATAATAACTGAAAACTCTAATTTTCTCAAATCATATGTTGATATTCTTCTTATGAGTTCAGAAGCTAGAGGTAAACCATATAAAAATATAATACTGGCCTGTCTCAGCCCATCAATTCAATAATATTTGGATTGAAGACTCATGTCCTCTACATCGAAATGGGCAGTTCTATTGTGTGTCATTGACATGAAGCTATTGGAAATCTGTCTTTCTGTGTCATTTTCAGGATTCCATGCTGATTGGTTGGTTCTTATCAGAGGTCACTGCTGCAATTGTAGCTGCCAACACCCAAGGAAATAGAAGAAACTTCCAAACCCCCAGTACAACTGTCGGGACTCCTTTACGAAATAGCAGAAGAATCTATGTCCGCCTGGAGTTAGTGAGGGTTACATTCTCATATACTTCGCACCTTGTTTTCTTTTTTTAATATTTGAGAAAGGTAAAAGCCTCTTTCCCTTATCTGTCCAAAACAGATGTGTCTTTTATGTACTATGACACAGTTAACCTCTTTGTCCTTCCTCTCCTCTAGCCAAAATTATTTTCTTTTCTGTTTCAAACCCTCTGTTCCAATTACTACTCTAGCATTATTATTTCATGATTAGCAACCTTCTTGTATGCATTAAATTTTCTCTGCAGGTGAACTTTAATCTCTTACCCCATAAGTATCAGGTCTTAGTTCCTGAATGCTAGTTCCTGACCTGAACATCTATCATTTGTTTAAATCCTACCGTTTAAAGACTAATAAAACTTGATACAAGACTTTCTCCTTTCTTGTGGTATATTGAGTTACCAGTCCTGCCCTTCACGTATTTAAGATGCCAGGACCTGACTCAAACACAATTTTGATGGTCCCTCCATCTATCCACCAATATAATTCTATTATCCTCACAGACAACTCATCGAACATGCTGATCTTTCAGTTCTTTGGGAGCCTCTTCTTTGAGTATGTTCTCTGACTTTGTTTTTGGCAAAATAACCTATTTTTTATACTGGAACTTACTAGCAGCCAAGGTGCATTCACCTCTGCAATTAATAATATTTTCTAGGGGATGTAGAGATGGCTCAGCAGGTTGAGTGCTTGTATTGCAGCCCTGGGGTCTGAGGATCGAATCCTGGCCCCAGTCCATGTGAACCCATGTGCAGAACTGGGGTGTGTGGCCCTAGTTTGGTTCTCACCAGGGTGACCTCCCCATGTGGGAGACCCCTGGATAGTTCTTGCCCTGCACAGCCTTGACCCCACCTGAGTGGATTGAAACTATGTAGAAAATTAATGAGGTGCAACTATGAAGACTGCTCTGGGCCCTTTCATTCTCTCTGTCTTTCTGTCAAAACAATAAAAATAAATGTTTAAAAATAATATTTACTAGAGTAAGACAATGCTCTCATCTCAGGTACCCTCAGCAAAATTTTACTCTGACTTTGTTAGAAATTACAGTTTGATTTTTTTAAATTTATTACTTAGTTATGTTTCCCTATCCATTAACACTGCTTTTTTAAATTTTTTATTAAGAAAGCAAGTCTTTATAATTTATTGTTTTTATTATTATCCTGGAGATAACCTATTATTTCCTCTTAATCTCTGTAGCTACTCAATCTCCTGTCTACTCAATAATCCTGGATATTTACACTGTCTTTGTCCCTTATGTACTCTGAATCATCTGGTCCTATAATTCTGTCTTATAAATATATTATTAATTGTTATATTTCTTCTTATTTGCACTCACATTCCAATTTTCTAAGCAATACTCACCTCTCACCTAAGTAATAAGAACCACACACTAAAAGGTACAATATGCAAAATGAATCATTATATTTAACTATAATTAAATTAAAAATTTAATTATCTTATTTATTTGATAATTTTATTTTCATACTAGTGTAAGAATTAAGGTAGCACATGTAACACATATTTTGTGTCATTGACAATAACTACAAGATAATAATGGCCTTATGATAGGATTGCATTGATTTAATATTTGGAAATAATTGCCAGGTAAACTTAATTTCTTCACTGAATCACTTTTTAAAATTCTAAGCTTTTTTTTTGTCACACTACAGTGAACAATCTTTTAATTCTTAATAGACTTACTTTTTGTGCAATTATTGGTTTGCAGAAAAATGGAACCAAAAAAGTTCTGATATAACCTTTGTCCCAGCCACAATGTACAGTTCTCCTCATTATTAACATCTTACTTCATTGTGACATATTGATGAACCAATAATTGATGAACCTATATTGATATATTGATGAACTAATAATTGATAAACCAATATAGATGTATTATTATTGAACTCTACAGTTTACATTAGGGTTTATTTATTGTATTGTGTATTCTATTGGTTTTGACGTGTATAATGACATTATATAATCATTACAATATCATGCAGGATAGCCTTAAAAAGCCTCCATACCATCTGTTTATCCCTCTTTTCTCCTCCCTGGCCTCTTAGCAAATACTGTTCTTACTTATTTATTTTTTTAAATTTTCTCTATAGTTCTATCTTTTCCAAAGTTTCATGTAATTGGAATTGTATATCTCTTTTCAGATTAGCTTCATTCACTTAGCAAAATTTATTTAATTTTTCTCCAAATCTTTTCATAGAGTGATCTTTGAAAAATAAAAACCATATCATGTCACTACCTTACTTAGTATGCCTTAATGGGTGTCCATTGTTCTAAAAGAGTCTAAAACCCTAAAGATGTATAATACTCTATTACTCGAAGTGTCATTTGTAAAGCCGAAAATACGGTACATTTTTCATTGAAAGTCTATTCTAAACATATATTCTCAGGACATACTGGTAACACTGAGTCAGCATCTATGTATGGCAGGGTCTGAAGGTGAAACTCAGCTGTTCACAGACATTTGAAAACATTGGTTTTAAGCCCTCAATTTTTGTCTGCACCCTCTTTCAAGCCTTATTGTGAACCCCATTTTCTTATGTAGCTATTTAATAACAAAGATTTTCAATATTAAAAAAAACTTTATTGTTTACAGATAAATAAAAACATTACACAAATATTTTTAAATATATAACTAATATAAACATTGTATTTCAATAATGATAATAAAATAGAAATAATAAATAAAAGTTATATTTTAAAAATCATACAAATTTTCTTTTCTTTTTCTGAAGATTTACTTTATTGGTTGAGAAAACATGAGACAGTGAGAGAGACAAGGGGAGAGCCCAGAGCAGTCTTCATCGTTGGACATCATTAGTTGTGACATGGTTTCATTCCACACAGGTGGGTGTGGGGCTGCATGGGTCAGGAACTAAATCTGGGCCTCCTGCATGGGAAGTGAGAACGTTCATAGCCAAGCCCTACCAGTAGTTTCCAGTTGCACCTTAGTCCAGCTTATGAGTTTGCATGGGACCGTGTCTGGAATATAACTCCAGACCTTGAAATTGCAAGGCAAGTGCTCAACCACTGAGCTATCACGGCATCCACAGATTTTCTTAGTGGTAAATTATTTTGAGTAATATTCTTTAAAGCATTTAAATGTTTTAAATATTTTTTTATTATATAATACAAATTTATATAAAATAATGAGTATTTAATGAAAATACTTTTATTCTTTTTTTAAGAGCAGTTTAAAATATTTCAATCTGTATTTAGTCCTATTTAGCATCTTTAAATATATATTCTATATTTCTTTGTACAGAGCTATTTGACTTAAATAAATAAATAAATAAATAAATAAATAAAAAACAGAAAGCCATACACATTTTAATAAGAACAGAAAGATATATGAAAGCTTAAGTCACCTCAAAGCTCTTCTGGCTTCGATCACCTATCAGATAACAGCTAATTGACAATTTTCTCAGAGAAGCCTACTTTGAAATCATCAGCCGAGGTTAGAACCTTCCATTACATCCTTCATCTCACCATCAAACACATTGTAATGTAATACTTGATATTATTTTTGTATATGTCTATTTCCCTGCTAGATTGTAAATCGTTTCTTTTTAAATTTATTTTTATATTTTTAATTTCTTTTAACAGACAGAAAGATAGATAGAGAGAGACAGAGAGAAGGGGGAGGGCCCAGAGCAGTCTCCATAGTTGACAGCATTAATTTTCCATATAGTTTTACTCCACAGGTGGGCACAGGGCTGCGCAGGGCAGGAACTGGGCCGGGAGCCTCCCGCATAGGCCCCGGCAAGAACTGGACTGGGGTCTTACCCCAGTTCAGCATATGGGTCCATGTTGGTTATGGCTGGGATTTGATCCTTTGATGGCAGGGCTGCAAAGCCAGCTCTCAGCCTGCTGAGCCATCCCAGCATCCACTAGATTGTAAATCTTTTGGAAATTTAGAATGGAATTGATGTCTGTCATATTTTTCTGTAACATCCTCAGAATCTAGAACACTTCTCAAATCACAGATAAGGCAGTGGATAAATGTTTTCTTGGTAAATATAAAAGGAATTGCTATATGATGTCAGTGAATATTCTTTCCCAATCCTTATATCTTTAACATCTATGTCCATTAAATTGTGTAGAAAACACCAACTTCCAAAATAAAATACTTTCTATTTCTTTTAATGGAAGAATCTAAAATATGTTACTCTCTAAAAATATTATAAAATGTTATTGCAATTTCAGTCATTTTTGTATTTAACCTAAATAATAAATATTCCTCATTTTGCCAAAGTTGGATATAATTCAAAAATCAATCTTAGTTCCATTTACAAAATAGGTATATTCTTAGCAAACATATTAATTATTTTTGGTGCTTCTCATTAGGTGTAATCTCTTTTTGGACAAGGACTGAGGATTGGGGTTGTTATTTTCATTTTGTTTGACTGCTTAACATTTCGTAACAAGCACACATCAATCACTCAACAAAAATTAACTTATTTTTTCCCATATAATTCAAATCTTCTTTTATAACTTATTTTATAAGCTTTTTAACAATTCTTGTTTCTAGAGAAATGTTTGTCTCATTTCTTCTATATAAGCCTGCTGGAATAAAATGGCAGGTTTGATAACACACAATAAAACAAACATTAAAAAAAATATAGGCCTCTTTAATTCTGGTTCACTACTCCCATCATAACACTAAATTTTTTTGTGGAATAATAATGGGAAACTATATTCTCACTTGCAAGCCAACAATAACCAAGATCATATAAAAGCGTGCATCACTGTAAAGGCAAACCTATAATACATCTGCACTAAAGACAGGAGAGATCCCTGAAAAACTGCCTTCCTAGGGATTCCGAATTTATATTCAAAACTGCAGTTGCAGTGAGACACCACAATAACACTCCTACAGAACAGTTTCAAAGGTCTAATAAATTAGATCCTTCCTGGGCTCAGTCAAAAATACTGTGTTCAGCAGTTTCAACAATGGAAGCTTCAGCTAATGGAATTAAGTGCTGTAGAGGTTCGTGCCAGCAATAGTACCTCGAACTCACAGACTTAGGTTTGCGATATTGCTAATCTGGCATGCAGCCACCAGGAAGGACTATCATAGTCACTGAGCCAATGATTTCATCTTAAGTAACTGAAAGACAAAAAAGAGGCAATTTTCCTTTTAATGGTGCAGCAGTCCTAACGTGAAAATTTATATCTCACCACTACCATATTTCTAGAACATTTTTGGAAAGCCACTTCTTATTAAGTTTAAATGCTTAATTCTAAAAAAGACTGCAAGTTCATTACTATTATAATATGATAGCACATTTTTCTCTAAAGCGATCTACACTGAAACTGGTAAATTTTGTTTGAACTACAGCCTTAACATTGAAAGTTCTCCCAGTATTTGGAAGATTTAATCCTTTTCTCTTCGTGGGTGTGCTTTTCATTTTCTTTTTTTACTTGCTAGAGTGTTTCCTTGTTTTGTTTATTTAAAAAGTGAAATTCAAAGTAAAACTCGTCACAAAAGCAGTCTTTTATTAAAAAAGATTTATTTTATTGTTTGAGAGAAGGTGAGAGACAGAGAGAAGGTGGAGGGCCCAGAGCAGTCTCCATAGTTGTACATCATTACCTTAGTTGTGACATGGTTTCATTCCCCACGGGTGGGTGTGAGGCCGCGCAGGGCAAGAACTGAACTGGGGGCCTAGTGCATGGGAGGCAACAATCTTCACAGTTATCTCAAAGGTTATCATATGTTGTTGTTTTTTTCCTTTTTTTCCTGGCCAGGCTGGGAATTGATCCCAAGACCTCACGACTGCAAGGCAAGCACTCAACAAAGTCAATGTAATCATTATAATTTGTTAAAGCTGGTGTATCACATTTTTTTGCAATTTTAGGGCTCAAATTTTCTTCCATGAATTTATATATTTCTAAAGTTTTATTTTACTAAACCTCATAATATAAAATTTCTATAAGGTAATTATTATTAGATTATTTATTTTATTCTTAACATAATTAAGACTGATTGTAGAGTAATTTTGCAATTGTAAATAACTATGTTATTATATTTATTCATTTTAGTCATTGTCTCACAAACTGCCAGAGTATATAAGTAAAAGTAAGCAAAAGGCATTATGCACATTAATATCAGCAAGCACATTGATTGTTTTTGAGTCTTTCTTTTTACTATTTTTTAAGAAACTCTTATAAAAAAGTGATTAAAATATTAAATTACTAATATATCAATAACAGAATGTTGAGTAAAATATAATTACCCCTGAAGTAGGATAGGGTTAGTGCTATGATGTCTTACTGCGGCTTTTGAAACACATTTTAAAAATGAAAGGTTGATATTGGAGGGATCACGTGTCATGAGGGATCATAGTCTGGGAATGTAGTAATGGAATATAATAGCTATGTCTGAAGTATGGAGAACTTCGCATGTCAAGGCAAAAGGCTAAAGTTTTAAACACAGGGCTACTCTCATTTAAACCCCAAGATGCAAGAGACTATGTAGAAATGATGTTCTGATGTTACTACCCAGTAATTACACTAAGGAAAAATAGACAGCAGTATTAATGAGGAGTGGCCAACAAGAATATTGGGCAAAACACATAGCCGATGTATTGTAGAATTGGGCACCTGGAACCTATCTGATTTTTACTAACCAAAGTCACCCTAATAAATAGAAGTAATAAATTTTGAAAAAATGAAAAATGTCAAATATTAATTAATTTAAGAGACAATAGTAAATAGTGTGTCATAATCTCAAAAATATTTAATACCAGATGAATTTTAACATAATCTACAGGTGATTGGTATGAGACTTAAAGTTTAGAAAGTATCGACTTCGCAATATTTCTATGATGCAATGTGTCCTTTTAGTAGTCTGTGAAATCCATTAGGATGATGGTATTTCTAACATATTTAATTTTATATTTGTATATTAATTAATTAATTTGCTCAAGTAATCACTTAAAATTAGTATATCTATCAGGTATTCTAAAGGGATAAAAGACAGTTGGTAAGAGAGAAAGGGGGGTTATGGTAGATTACTTAACAATAGTGAATGCACTGTCATTCTTCTTATACTCACAGATAAGCAATTCATTATCTTATTTCACTAAATCAGGTGATATAATTATGTAATTTATATGCTCTTCCTTACTGTGCTCAGTCGTTAGGACGATTTTTAGTTTAATATGTTATCCCTTTCAAATAGTATGATTTTACATGGCTTTTCAGTTATTTACTTTGGATAATAGTGAAAATTTCCAATCTACGCAGTTTGATGGTTATCAGTTCCAATTAATAGCACCTAGCATGCCATATATTAAATTGTCAACCTTTTGCTAAATATTTTATCAGAATTTATGAGTTGAAAACTGGGTCCCTAGCCAAGATGACCACTTATGTATTCTAGATAGGAAAAAAAGATGTATCTACTTACTAAGACTTTACTGAATATAAAATATTATTAGTTCAAGTCAGTTAATATTTAGTTTCTATTTAATAAAGATGTTTAATAAAGGTGTAGGTATCAAAATATTTTAAATTTCTTTTCAGATCACCTACAGATTATCAAGTCTAAAGAGGACTCTTCAGATAATCAGAATCAAATATTGATAAACACAAAAATCTGCATTCAATTTAACAGTAGGAATCTCTATTAAATACATAGAATATTGCTTATAAAATTCTCTTAATCCAACTCATGTTCCAGCAACAGTTACAGCAAAGCAAAGCCAAGCAAGCTTTGATCATAGTAGTACAGATCAACTCTTGTCTAACCCCAAATAATGCTCCGTTCCTGATCCAGGGCTCCTTTGACTGATGTGGGGCACCCAGAAAAGGAGTCCAGCCCTCTTGGTTACCCACCCAAATGGCTGGGAGGTTAAGTTCAATGAATCATCTTTATTCACTGGGGGAGATTGAAGACAAGAGCTCAGTGCTTTCCTTTTTTGACTCCCAGGCCAGCTTTTCTGAAATACATTTTACAAGTCTTCTCAGATTGTCTAATCGTTTCACCAGTCACATGTAACAGCCTCAACATGGATAACACATCTTCTTGTCTTGCCTTCCTTTCTTCTTTTTGTCTTTCCCAAGTTTGATACTCCAGCCTCTTTAGATCACTTTTCAAGTAGACTGAAGAAAATCATTTGTCTTGGGTTCAGCTTTTAGTGAACTAGAATATATATGTATTCTTATATATCAAAACATTCATTTATTGACTTCTTATGAGTTTTTGTCTCTCAAAGATTTGGTCTTATATGGAATAAATAAAAATACAATCTAAGCCAGAAACTTTCTTAGTTACCCATTAAAGATTATAAAATACCTAGACTATCAGTACCCCATTAAGGATTATACAACTCCTAGATATAGGCCTCTGGAGTGTACTAACTTTTTTTTTTTCCTCTCAGGTGCTCAGTGTTTCTGGGTACAACTCTCTTTTGACAGTTCAACAGATAAACCATCAAAAAAACAAAAACAAAAAACAACTCTTGTGGATGTCCTGAAATTGCCTTCTCTTTCATTACCAAATCTTCTCACTTCCAGGCCTATTTATATACAGTAGAGAGCAGGGGCTAGAATCAATAAACCCCTCAATCAATCTAGGAACTAACACTGTATCATCAGATAGATATAATGGAACTGAGAAGGGTCAGAAAGGGGATGAAGTGGATTTCTTATGAGTTTAAACTAAATCATCGAATAGTAATCAAAGTTAGATTTAACTTTTTTTCCGGAGTCAAAAGTCTATGGAAAGTCACAAAAAGTTTTGTAGCAAAAAAATGTTATCCAACTTTCACAATGTTAGAATGATGATACACACTCAAACTACTAAAAGATGCATTTTGAAGATAATATCATTAAAAGAGACCCTTAAATCTGTAAGTTGTACTGTCATTACTACTCCATGAGGAGCCATTCATAGAAAATTTTGATAAAATCAACAAAAATTATAATTAATCAATATTCCTCAGTGGTTAATATAGAAATCTGGCAAGCTAAAAAGCATATCTTTGACACCTACATATAAAAAAGTAGTTTTGTGTTTCTGGCTAAAATAAATAAAAAGTTTTTGTTCGTTTGTTTGTTTTTCCTTCTCAATAAACCTTTCAAAGTTGACAGACTGACATGTTATTCTAAATGTGGTATACATTGCCATCAAAATCCAAACAGGGACTTTTTTCCATGGGGCAGTAGAGGATTCATCAACTGTATCTCACTTTAGAAATAATATTGCAACATACTACAAACCACTAAAGCCTTGGCAACTTAATTAATGTGTCAAGTTGTAGTTTTCTGGGGATTATCTCTGATCTTCTGTCAGACATGTATTTTAGTAGAAGAGTTAAAGTGTTTGCTACTTCCTAGTCTCTAGGATTTAGCATAATCTCAGCAATGAAGTGGACATGCATTATTTTGTGTGGAGTAATGTGTTAAGCAATTTATTTCCTTTTGGACTGGGAAGTACACAGAAAGGACTTGACATACCCTTGAGGCAAATATATGAAGGCATATTATTGTCCTTACTTTATGAAAACACAGTACTTCTAAGTTGCTTTGCAAATAATGAGAAAAAAATAGATGAATAACTGTATTTCAGGTTTCAAAGTATGCCTTAATTTAATAAGTATACCACCTCTGTAAATGCAGGTTAAAATAATATTACTAACTAAAGATATGCCATGATAGATAATCAATAAATAAATTTTCATTGCAATGTATTTGGCTTTTGTGCTATTTAAATAGTCATGTTAGGGATGTGGGGATAGCTCAGTGGGTGAGTGCTCCCCTTGTAACCATGAGGTCTAGGGTTTGATTCCTGGTCCTGGCTCCTGCAACCCCATACGCTGAACTGCAGCACAACTGGTAACCGTAGGGATGGCTCAGTGGTGAAGGCTGTCACCTCCCATGTGGGAGGCCCCTAGTTGGGTTCCTGCCCTGCACGGCCCCACATTCACCTGTGTAGAGGGAAACGATGTTGCAATTAATGATTTACAACTATGGAGACTACTCTAGGCCCTCCCCACTTCTCTCTCTCTCTCTCTTTCTCTTGAACAAATCTTTAAAAAATAGTATTGACCACTCCTGTTGTATTCAGGAAAATCATAATAACACTAATCCTACACTTATCTCTATCGATGCAGAATAACTTTTAGTTATTATCGTGACTGAGGGTGTCTTTCTTCTGGCTTTCGGTTGTCTCTTCCTGCCATTCTTTGGGACAGGAAATTAATGCCGAATTCTGCCTGTTATTAAGATATTTTATTATTATAGTCTGTGAATGTTAAATAACTATAATATAAATCTGTGATTCCAGGAATAGATGAGAAGACAGATACAGGTTTACACTCCTTTTAAAACCTGAATACAAGAAGTTCCACTGTAGTTTTTCAAGTCACCATGAATTAGTATCTCAAAAATCTCAGAAATTTTATTTTTTTCTGTTTATTTGTAAGATTACTCTTGTAACTGTTTCTAAGATCCTCTGGAGTACTCCTGGATGATACCTACGGTATACTACCATGTCTGAGATGTAGAGTCCTACTTCACAGCCTGTGAACTGTCTGTGAATTGCCATATGTTTAGAAACCAAGCAACAGGCTATGATCATTTTCTGCCTAACTAAAACCCCCCCAAATTTTTTTAACTAAATATGACAACTTACATCTGAGTATTCTGACAAATAATTTTATCCACACAAAGTTCTTGATCTATGAGATATACCACATATCTCTGTTTTTCTTCAATTAATTAACCTTTTGTTTTGAAATAACTATAGATTCACATGTAGTTGTAATAACACAGGGTTACTGGGTGCATATCATTTATACAATCACCCAGGGCTAACATCTTACAAAGGTACACTCAGTATCACAACGTGGGTATTGACAGTGATAATGTAAAGATATGGGACATTGCAAGCATCATAAAGATCCCGCGTGTTGCCCTTATGTAGCTTCATCCAATTCTCTCCCAATTCAACCCCTTACCTTAATTTTTTCATTCCAAGAATGCTATATAAATGATACCACACAGTATGTAACTTGTTGGGAAAGTCTTTATTTTTGCTCAGCATAATTTCCTGAAAATTCTTGACAGTGATGTAAATAGTCATTTTCTTTATTATTGCTGAGTAGTGTCTCATGGTATGGATGTCCTAGATTGTTTCATCTATTGAAAAATATTGATTTTTTTATATATTATAGAATTCTGCTTGCTACTATTTTTTAAGGATTTTATGTCTACATTAACTAGGGATTTGTTCAGTGGTTTCTTTGTTTTTACTTGAAACTGTCTTTAGTTTTCGTACCAGGGTAATAATATAAGCTTAAAAAAATAGGCATCTTTCTCTTATTTTTTGTAAGAGACCGTGTAAAATTGGTGTGAATTCTTCTTTAAACGTTTGGTAGAATTGTCCAGAGAAACCATGCAGGAATGATGATTTCTTGCTGAGCGTTTTATAATTAGGTATTCTGCTCTCTTAAAAGTTATAGGACTATTGGGAATATTTCAAATTAAGTGAAACAAAAATAAGCCCTTTTGCCGGTCCTTGAGCGAGGCTCCAACCGGTAGCACACAACCACAATTCTTTACAAATATAGTCAGTTTGCTTCCTCTGGCACTCATGACCTACACTGGGCATGCAGGCTGCTGTCTGCATGGTTGCTTTGTATTCTGCAGAGAGGAAGGTGGTAGGCAGCATTTTTAAATGCTGCTGAGCGCCTAGTCCACCGTGCATCAAGTTCTCTTTTCCTTAAGCTTCCCCTGGGGCTGTTGAAATTTCGGACTACATCATAGAACTTGCAGAAGTGGACTCTGAAAATTTTTCCCAGTTTATTCATAGTCTCTATGAGGGCACAGAACTCTAGGTTTTGGTCTCTGTAATTTTCAATGATGACCATTTAGTGCTCACTCTCATATTCTAATTTCAACAACCATAGTGCTAGTTTTAATCTTCACAAATGTCATTATTGTTCTTACCATTTTGCCATATTAACACTTTTCATTATTTTTCAATGATTATTCATTCACTATTACTATCTACGTTGGGAAATAGAATAAAATATTATTACAATAAAATTATATTTTTTGCCTCAGATAGCAGGCAAATAATAAACATAATAAAACAAACATTTTTGTGATTTCATCAGCAAAACATAAATCAAAGATTACAATATCTGATGCATTTAGCTTATATATTTAGGCATTCCCTGTACATGGGTCTTGAATATTTTGTCAAATCACGTAAAATTTCTCTCAGGTAACTTCATATTAGAAAATGTATTCATAGTACCAATTTTTCTGTGGAGTATTTTGTTTTTGTGTGTAGAAATTGTATGACCTACAAAAACTACGTCAATGGTGGTAATGTTGGTACCACTGATAGAGTGTAGTAATAAAATCAATTTGATAGAAAAGGAAGGTTGCTTAATTAACAGTTATTTGTTTATCCTTCTAATAATTCTTATCAATTGCTTTTGTAACATTCATTCTTATATAATTAATACTCATAAATTCAGAGAATGTAAAATTTTATTTTAAATCCAATTAATTTTTTTTATGTAAAACTATACAATAACCTTTTTAATTAGAAGTGAAAACCAAAATTCCTTTTATTTCTGTTGTTGTTTTTCTAGGAAAAGCGTATGTTATGGGGACATGCATATGTTAGGAGGTTAAATCTTTATTGATACTGGAGTACAAAGTTATAGTTACAGTGTCTCAAAATTTAATTAGATACAAATGCACACCTTATTTCAATGTATGAGAATAGTATAATTTTAGAAAATTTTATAAATAATTCTGTTTCTAAAATATAATATAGTTCATCTACTATATGAAATATTTTTTTCAAGATTTATTTTATTGTTTTTAACAGAGAGTGAGAGAGAGAGACAAGGAGAGACAGAGAGAAGGAGGAGGGCCCAGAGCAGTCTCCATAGTTGTACATCATCAGTTTTTTGACATGGTTTTGTTCCACACAGGTGGGCGGGGGCTGCATAGGGCAGGAACTAGGCTGGGGGCTTCTCGAATGGGAGGCTTACTCCTTCGAGCCAGGGGCCTAACCAGGAGGGGGAGAACTCCAATCTGGGGGCCTCCCACATGGGAAGCACACCCCAGTTCAGCATATGGGTCTGCACAGGCCAGGGCCAGGATTTGATCCTTGGTCCCCAGGGCTGCAAAGTGAGTGTTTAACCCACTGAGCCATCCCGGCTTCCTGATATATAAAAATTTTGATGATAATTTATTTTATAATATTTTTTCTTTCTGGATAAAGGTAAATTAACTAATTAATTAAATTGAACAGTAGATACAATCTGGTTAATCTCTATTTTACTGACTTAAAATAAATTGTTATCTTATAATTTAATTATTCAGATATAAAGACACACTGGGGGAAGCCAGAATGGCTCAGTGGTTTAAGCACTTGCTTTACAGCCCCAGGGTCCTAGGGTTGAATCCCAGCCCAGGCCTGTGCAAACCCATATGCTGAACTGGGGTGAGCTGCCCATGTGGAAGGCCTCCAGACTGGTTCCCACCTTGCATGGTCACCACCCACCTATGTGGAATAAACCCGTATCTAAATTTATAAACTGATGACATACAACTATGGAGACTGCTCTGGGTCCTCCCCCTTCTCTCTGTCGCTCTCGGTCTCTGTTTTCTTTTGTCAGAAAATAATAAAATAAATCTTAAAAAAAAAACATACTGATTCAACACAGTAAAACTTTTTCTAAGATGTTATAATTTTCCCCTTTCATATTAGTAAGTTAACCTTCAAATGTTTTAGCATAACTAAGAAAAAACCGTGGTCCATTTTCTCCTTCCTTTTTCATTTCCCTTGTTTTCTCCTCTGTTTGTTCTTTTTCTCTTTCTCTTTCACCTCTTCCTACTTTTCCTCTCTCCCCTTTCCTTTCTCCTTATTTATTATTTATTTCTTGCATTTGCTGTTATAATTTTCAGGGACATAATCTTGAGAACCTGACCCTCCAAAATATCTTCCTTCTTACAAAATTAATAACCTCTTATGTGTCATACTCTTCACTAATAATTTATTTTTCACTAAGATTATGTTCATATACCCTTTAAAATCTATAGCTGATTATAGATTATGAGACTATATTATGTTACTATTTCTTTATTTCAATAATATATTCGGACTTCTCCTTAAGCTTCATTCAGTACTTTTGTCATATAAGGAGTTTTGCTGAAAGATAAGTGAACCATTGCAAATTGAGGAGAATATTATTAAAGATAAGGTGAAAATAATTATTATCAAATATCAAAGATAAAAGCTTAGTTTTAATAGAAACAGAAGAAATAACCAGCAGACCATGGGAAACAGTAAGTTTTGGTTTATACCTCACAGTGAGCTATCTGTTGGCTAGCAAAAAAAGCCCAAATAGAAAACACATTTATTTCTGTACTACTTCACATAGAACACCACTGACATCAGGGGTGTGTGTGTGTGTGTGTGTGTGTGTGTGTGTGTGTTTCCTTGTGCCAACCTATTTACCACCTTTCTGGATACCAACTGTGTGTCCTACGAGTCAGTTCAGTTCTGACACCCTGTAGTTGGAATTAGCTCAGAGCCCACAAGTTAAAGGTTCAGTCCCATAGGACAGTCCCCTCCTATTTCAGATGACAATTGAAAATCCAGGTTGTCACCTGTGCTTCTGTCTGCCTGACTGTAAAGTGAAAGTTCCTATGACCCCTTACTCTGGTTAGACGATGTGCTAGAATGACACACAGAAGCCAGACAAGCAATTTATTTACTAGATCACTGGTTTGTTATAAAAGGATATCACTCAGGAGCAATCACATCAAAGAGGTACAAAGGGCAAAGAGTGGGAAGAGTGAAGTTTCATATCATTCCTAGATGTGATGTCCTCCCAGTACCTTGACTTGTTCACTAAATCTCTTTCTTTAAGAATTTTTATGGAGTCTTCATTTTATAAGTATGATTAATCCAATCATTGGCCATTGGTGACTAAACTTAATCTCCAACCCTGCTCTTAGAGTTTAAGGAGTGAGACTGGAGTTACAATCCTTTAATCACATGGTTTGTTCCCCTGGTAACCAACCACCATTCTTTGGTTGACTAAGGGTTTTCCAAAACTCACCCCATTAACATAAATTTAGGTGTCATTAAAAAGAGCTTGTTATGAATAACAAAAGACTCTTATTTCATCTTTATTTTTCTCAGCTCTCATCACTTAAGAAAACTCAAGGGCTTTAAGAGCTCCTGCCAAGAATGGGAATAAAGACCGAACGTGTATTTCTTATTGTAAATCACAATATAACAAACCCATTCTTATTCATCCTCTCTAGACAGCTACTGGAGAATATTACGTTGAAAAGTTATAGTTTTTATAAATTCTCCCAAACCCTTGAACATTTAAATGTGCAAGCCAGTGCTTTATAATATTGCCAGTTTCCTTCCTTTCACACATCTACCTTAGTTATAGATATTATGAATGATCACCACCTCAGGACTATTCCAGAGGAAGTTTAATACTTTTTGTTATAGTTCAGTGAATTTCACTATTTCCCCCACCCCACTACGAGTGAAATATACTTCCATACTCCATGGCATGAAAAACTCAAGATTTTTGAAGGATTTAGTAACATTAAAAACAATATTCTGGGGAAGCTGGGATGACTCAGTGGGTTAAGCGCTCACTTTGCAGCACCGGGGACCAGGGATCAAATCCCGGCCCCGGCCCATGCGGAACCATATGCTGAACTCGGAGCTCCATCAGTTCAGTTCTCTCTCTCTCTCTCTCTCTCTCTCTCTCAAAAATAAATAAAAAAATAAAAATATATTAAAACAATATTCTTTCTGATATATAAGCTTTACTTGTTTTCATAAACAGAAAAATATACAGAATTTTAGATGAGAGTCATGATTTTGAATCACTTATTCTCTTAGGTTGGGAGATTCTAAAAACAGATCCTAGGAGAGAAATTCTAGTGCATGTGACCTATTGAGGGAACACTTTTAAGAGAAAAATATTTGAGAAAGCAGAATAAGGCCAGAAAATGTGATGTAAGTGTAAGGTCGGTGGGCCTCAGGGGTCCCGGGCAAATAGAATGTGGCAAAGGTGACTTTCCAAGTGGCTGTAACCTGCCTGGGAACTTTCGAAGGCGGGACTTCCGTTGGCCACCTAGTCTGCCTCTCCCCCACCCCAGAGCCCTATATAAGTTGCTCCCTCCCTTCCTGGGGTGCGCATTCTTCGGCCCCCATCTTTTTCCTCAGACCGAAGAATGTTGTCCAGGAGCCACCCCCCCCCCCACCATAAAGGTTCGCATTTGATTAGCCACTCGATCTCTCGTGTCACTTCCTTACAGTAAGAATGTGATTCCTGCTAGATTCTAACATTAATCTATTTCTCTAGGGTGACCTGGAACATGAAATATGCCACAGTGTTGGCCCCAAATTGTAGCAAGTGGTTCTGACTTTTATACCCTTAGTTATATCAGACAATTCAAACCTGGGTTGTGAGATGTCATTGCCACCCTCAACCCCACTCACAAGTTCTGTTAGGCAGCTTCTTTTTTTGTAAAAATAGAACATTTTATAAAATAGTTTTTAAAACAAATGTTATAAGTTCTATTTCTATCAACAGATAAAATGATATGGCCTGAGGGTATACATAGATATATTCAACATTTGTATAACTTTCTGTTATATACACACCTTCGTTCATGAGAGAATAAGAAAAGCTCTTGGGAATTAAAGTGAGCTAAAAATAAGAATGATATACTAATTCTGGGAGTCTTGCTGCCCTGAGCACTTTTGCGAATCTTACGAAACATAAGGTGGGATTTTAAGGGCCATCAATATAGTAGATGATACTGCCTTGAAATGACTTGAAAAAAAAATACACTAACTAAAATGAATGTTTTGAAGGTCAAATTGTCAGTGAAAGAGGGTATTTTTTAAATACTTTTTTTAAAAGTATTTTTCAAATACTTTATGAATCCGTCTGTTTATGTTTTTTTGGTTACCGTATTTTCCGGAGTATAAGACGACCGGGCGTATAAGAAGACCCCCTAATTTTACAGTTAAAACATAGGTTTAGGCCTATATTCACTGTATAAGACTACCCCCCCACTTCCGAGGCTGTAGTCTTATACAGCGAATATAGGCCTAAACCTATGTTTTAACTGTAAAATTAGGGGGTCGTCTTATACGCCCAGTCGTCTTATATGCCGGAAAATACGGTATATTTTACTCAAAAAATCTATTTTATGAGATTTTTCAAATTACTGGTGAAAGATTCCCATTGTTTTTTTGTTTATATTGATGTGTTTGCTATACCCCAATTATATTCACTTTTTCATTTTGAATATATTAAGAGTTATATTTTACTTTCTCCATTATTGATAATTCACTTGGAATTGGCTTTAGTTTTCATCAAAGATTTAACTTTGACCATTGCTGATTTATTTGTAGTATTTTTTTTGTATTTCACTAATCTTTGTTCTTATTCTTATTAATTCCTTTCCTTTATTGCAATTGAAACTGTGCAGGGCTTTGAAGACAATTAGTAGAAATCTTGCTTTCTGTATTAGCATTTGATCTTTTCCGTTTCCCTGTAAGTATCTGTTAACCTATAACTCACAAATAAATGATGCTATAACAGTTTTATTATCCATTTCTAAATGTGTTCTAATTTACATAATGATTTTATCTTTGCTTTTGAGTATTTAAATTGTGACTGTTCTGATTTCAAATTTTTAGAAAAATGTGATTTGTTAAAATTTGTTTTCTAAATGATTTATACATCATTTCATTAAGTTTGGAGTCTGTAGTCTGTGTAAAATTTATATCATAAAATTTATTTTAACATACAAAGAATAATTTTATAGCCTTGTACATGAACATTTTTAAAGTATTTCATGTGTGTTTGGGGATAAAATGTATTTATTTGATATAATTTTCAGTATATTCACAAACTTCAAGTTTGTGGGCCAAATTTTCAATACTCTTACTAATTTTTCTAGCTTGGCAGATTAAACCTTTTACATACCTAAGAGTTTTCTTTTTTTATTTGACTCTATTTTAGCAATCAACTAAGAAAAATGATGTGTTAAAATCTCTCACTATAATTGTGCATTCAGACATAATTTTAATTCCATCATTCCTTTATATATTTTGAATATTCATTATATGATTCATATGAGGTTATAGTATTTTATGATTTTCTAGTTTAAAATCACATAGTTTGAATAGTGGACCCCCAGAGTATGTTTTTCTTCAAATTCTATTTTACCTAATGTTACAATTATGACTTTGTTGCATAAAAAATTATCCCAAAACTTAGTGGCTTAAAATGATGACATTTAGGAGCTGAAATGGTCTAACAGCTTCTCTTTTAAAATATATATTTTATTGCTTATTGACAAACAAGGAGAAAGATGGAGACTGGGCAGGGGGGAGGGTGCCCACATGGGAGGCATGCTTCCTCGAGCCAGGGGCTGAGCTGGGTGGTGAGAACCAAACTAGGGGCCTCCTGCATAGGAAGCACACCCAGTTCAGCATATGGGTCCGCACAGGTTAGGGCTGGGATTTGATCTTTGTTCCTCAGGGCTGCAAAGCAAGCGCTTAACCCATTGAGCTATCTTCCATTACCACACAATTCCAAGTTATAGACAAACTAACTTTTCTTTCACACAGCAAGAGAATTAAACTTAGCATCTAGGAAATGCAAAACTGATTGTCAGAGGGAAAAAGTCTAAATCTTTTTCATGTGTTGATTTTGTAATGTTGGCCTGGATATTTTCCCAAATAAGAAATAAATCATGACATATATGTATACGAATGTATGTTGTACATATGCATACATGTATACACACACGTATATATATATGTATATATACAACATATGTATTTATAGCTTTAATAAAAATGTGACTTTAGACATTCATGAATTCAGCATGATCATTCAGTATGAAAACATTCTTTTTATTTTGTTTCGTTTTATTTCAGAACTATGTAAAAAGTTTTTTTTTGGTTTTTTTTTTAACTAAGAGAAAAAATTGTATTGCCCTTGTAATATTTTAATGGGCATGAAGAAAATTACACTCTTATAGTATTCTTTTATATTAGCAGTGTATAAATAAGATATTCTTATATTTCAAACTAAATGGTTAGTAGGAGACTTAAGTAGAAAAACAACAAAATAATTAGCAATGAGTTTTTGGAAGGAATGTTTATTAATACATTTCTCTATGTTATATGACTGTAAATAAAATATATAATGGTTGTTTTAATCACTGTTTATATAGTGGGTTTTTTTTGTTTTGTTTTTGTTTTTGTTTTGTAGTGGCCTTTAAAAGAAAACTTGTGATTGTATCAAAGGATATAGTAATTTGCCACCCTTTTCTCCTGTCTCTTTACAAATGAAATAATTGCTTTAGGAAAGAATTGACTTAATATAAGTATATCTAGTATAATTTTTCTTCACACATACAAGAAGATATGAATAATATTCTATGTTAATTTTTTCTGAACCCTATTGTGCAGTCAAATTCATAAAAATTATAAAATCCCTTGAAATAATATTGAAGCTATTCATGTTTTACTCAAAGTGTATATTGTTATTTTCAAACTAAACAACCCAGCTCAGGTGAGGAGTGTACCAAATATCTCCTGTTGGAGAGAACTTCTAATTATCATAACATTTATATGACTCCATAGAACTTTGATGGGTCTAACTACAAGTTTGCAGATGGCTTGGTGGAATTTGCTATTAATATACAGTTACTTTGTACATGTTGCAAAATTGTTCTCTCATCCATCATTCATAAGGAACGACTGGCTTCTTCATGACATGGCTTCATATAACTATCTGTGAGAGAAAATAGGAATATATTGAAATATTCTATTTATGTTTGTGTATGAGTGTGTCATTATAAAAAGGCATATATATATAAATATATATATATACACATACACACATACATATACATGTATATATATGCCTCTGTGTGTGTGTGTGTGTGTGTGTGTGTGTGTGTGTGTGTATGTATATATATAAAACCACAATATATTTAATCAAGGTATTTTTTTAGGGAAAACTGGGATGGCTCAGCAGGTTAAGTGCTCACTTTGCAGGCCCAGGGACCAAGGATTGAATACCGGCTCTGTCACGTGCAGACTCCTATGCTGAGCTGGGGTGTGCTTCTCATGCAGGAGGCCCCCAGCCCACTTTCTACCCTGCATGGCCCCCACCCACCTTTGCAGAACAAAAACCATGCTGGGTGCTGATTGCATGCAACTGTGGGGACTACTCTGGGCCCACCCCCTTATATCTGTCTCTCTGTTTCTGTCTCTCTCAGAAAAATATTGTAATAGTATTAAGATATCTAACACCAGCCTGTTAATATCCTCCCTTCTGACCACTAAATAATTTTTTGTAGTTTCTTACATAGAGTGCAAAAAATATGTTATATCTTTTCTAATTTTCAGGAAAAGGAACTCAGTGTACTACAGCTAGTACTAGAATTGTATTTTACATTTTGACTCAGTTTCATAAAGCTTTACAGATTGGTAACCAAGAGTGGTTCCAGTAGAATGAAAGGTTTTTCTTTTGGGAGTGGTTGGTGTAGAATTCAATATAATTTGTTTAATTATCCTTTAGAACTTCTCAATGTGTCACTTAATGCATTGGACCATAATTCAGCAATCAATTTTTGGCCCCTTAAGTCTTTATAGACTTTAGAGAAAAAAGCAATCAACATGAATATTTATGTAGAATCTATTAAAACTCATTCTCAGTTTTCTATTTTTTTTTATAATGGTAAAAAAAAATACAAGTCAATAAACTTGCCGGATTACTATTATAAATTTTATAAATCAGACATTAAATTTGTAGTATTTAGCAAGTTCAACAGATGTACGTATTTTCTTAGTTTATGCAAAATGTTTTTTGATACACATTTTCTTTAGGCTTATTATGTCAATTAACATATGTACATTATGTGTGTGTGTATAAAGATAAACATATACATCTGTATATAGAGGTACATATAACTTTTCTCAGTGTGTTCTTTGATTTTAAGTAAATTGGTATTTTTTTAGTAAGATGCCCTGTAACGTAGAATGAATTTAATTGCTATTTTTTTCAGGAATGCAACAGCAATTCAAGAAGACGCTTAAGGGACACTAACAAAGCCATTGTATATTTTTCAACTCTCTTCCTTGCACAATCATCGAAAGTTTATTGAGCACCTCTAAATGTAGAGCATTGTGCTAAGCACATAGGGGTTACAAAGTGAAATGAATCATTATGCCAAAAACTTTAGTTTAACACTCGAATTAAACGCAAAAGTACCATAATAAAAGGTGACTGGCAAAATGCTCTGAAAACATACTTCTAGGGAAGACAAACTTATTAAGTGTGGACAAGGCAGAAGGAGCATACAGGAGAGCAATACTGAGATGGGACATGAGAAATAAAGAGGACGAAGCTAGCAAATAGGGCTGAACACCGAACAGGCACTATTGGAACACAGAATTGAAGGTGAAAGATAAAGGTGTCTAAAGGTGAGCCTATGTCTCCAAGATTCTAACATGTTTAGAAGCTGGCAAAGACATGTTTGCCCAGAGATTTCCAAAATGGGTTCACATTAGTCAATGTTTCTATGAAATTTAACTTCAAAAACAAATTTATTCATGTTGGTCTTACTTATCCTCAATGAATTATCTTCTCTTAAGCCTATTAACTTTCAAGATGCCTCAAACTTTATACACTATTTGAAAGTTGATTCCCTCAAACAGATGACATAAATTTTCTCAGTTTATCAATTGTCATATCTAATTTATATCTTCCGGCTCGCATAACATAGACTTTTGTTTTTATAATGTATGTAATGCAGGGGTTCCCAACCTTTTTATAACCTAGGGCACATTCTAAAATATTGGTAGGGCAGCGGGCACCAGCTATTTCTAAGGATATTTATTATTGAACAAGAATAAAATATAATAAACAAAAATAATTTTAAAATAATAAATTTATTGTACAAATTATATACACACAAAGAAACATATATACAAAACTAATACAAAGTAAATAAAAAACACACATATAATAAAATCATTTAAAAAAACATAAAAGAAAACATTAAAAAAAACAATCTGTCAGTGTGATCTTTGGCATTGCATTTCACTGGCCAGTGCCTCGTAATTAGGAGAGTATGACGACAACCCTGTTAGCAAACAATTATTAAGATACTCATCGGTGAGTCGAGATCTATATCATGATTTTATTAAATTCATGTTTGAAAACAATGATTCGCATAAATACGTTGACCCTAAAAAACAATTTGATTTTATATGCCGCTTTTTTAAAAAATGGGAACTTTCTTTGTCGACTATGTTCCATAAGTCCTCTGATATTAAGGATTCTAGCAAAATGTCGTTCTTAAGGTTCAAAATTTCTAACTCTAGTTCTTCTGCTTTCCCCTGAACAAGGTCTGCAATACATGCGGCTAGTTCTATTACATTTATTTGGCAAGTAAAAGGATTGATACAGAAGGAGACAATTGGCTTGATATTTGTAAACTGCAGAAATCTCTCTTCAAACTGTTTTTGAAGCACTTGCAGGGTCTCAATAA
>PVKE010020578.1:0-27358 GCA_004027555.1 Craseonycteris thonglongyai | reverse complement strand
ATCCTGATGTCTTTTTCATCAGAAATCAGTATGGCCACTCCAGCTTTTCTCTGACTGCCATTTGCCTGGAGTATTGTTTTCCATCCTTTTACCCTGAGTCTATGTCTGTCCCTGTGGCTGAGGTGTGTCTCTTGTAGGCAGCATATGGTTGGATTTTGTTTTTTAATCCAGCCTGCTACCCTGTGCCTCTTTATTGGTGAATTCAGTCCATTTACATTCAGGGTGATGATTGACTTATGAGGATATCCCATATCTATTTCTTCTTTCCTTTTTATTTTTTTGTTGTCCCAACTTTTTTAGGAAGTTATTCTTGATGCTAAAATCTAAGGTGGTTCTTGTTCACCTTTTAGTAATTACCTGTGGGGAAACCGAGAGATGGCTGAGCAGATTTAGCGCTCACTCTGCAACCCCACAAACCAAGGATCGAATCCTGGCCCCGTCCTGTGCAGACCTATATGCTGAACTAGGTTGTGCCTCCCATGCGGGAGACCCCCTAGTTTGGTTCTCGCCCCCTAGTTCCGCCCCTGGCTTGAGGGGGCATGCCTCCCATGTGGGAGGCCCTTAGCCCAGCTCCCATCCTGTATAGCCCCCACCCACCTATGTGGAATGAAACCATGTTGAAAACAACAGATGATATACAACTATGGAGATTGCTCTGGGTCCTTCCCCTTCTCTCTGTCTCTCTGTCTCTATCAAAAACAATAAAATATATCGTAAAAAAAAAAAAAATCACCCGTAATCATCTGTCAATATTTAGTTGGTGTGATTTATTCCAAGAATGTCTATGGAAAATCAATTTTTTGTTTTCAACCCTAGATCTCTGTTCCTGTTCCTCTAGCCTGGTGGCCACCCTCTGGCTCCTGCTAGGCAATCTGCTTCCTCTGCTGGCTGGATTTCTTCTATGTATATGGCACTAGGAATGGAAAAGTGAATTCTCAGAACGTTGCATTGTGTCATGTTCTTCTGAACAAAGCATAAAATCTGGGCGAGTGCCAGCCTGTGCAGATGGCAGAAGAGGAATTCCTGACTTTGGCTTGAAAGTGCTGCCCACAGTTAGACCTTGAAGCAGAGCTTCACAGCAGTCACTCTTCATCAGCAACCCAGCAGCCTCAGAGCTTGGAGAAGGAGAAGGACTTCCAAGTTACCAAGGCTCTTTGTTTTTCAGGATACATCACCTTCCTGAAGTTTTCTTTTGAAAATGGAATAGATAAATGGTGACATTTTTAGATGACATACCTCAGCGTTTTTACTCACTTAAAATGATGGAAAAGTTCCATCAATACTGCAATAATTTAAAAGACAGCTAATTGTTGCAAGATTATACAATGCGAATCCTATCCCCAGAAGTATAAATTGTCCTTTGACTTACAGAAAATAATTGAATTGAGATTTCTACATCACTATTACACATATTTTGGATTTAATGACTATACATGTTACACTTAAATTGTTGTCATTGTTCTAAAAGCCTTTTTTTTAATTATTTTTTGGTAAATCTTATGATTTAACTGTGCTTGCCTTTTTGAAACTAGCTGTGTGGTAGTTTGGTACTGAATCATTATGTGTAGGAAGCGCTCTTCCAGCTGTATCTGTTGTTCATTTATCTTCCAGAGCTCAGTTTCCAGTTGTATTCTCCATTAGTTTAATAATGACTTGAAAGCTATAGAAGCAGAGAAAGAGAAATACTCTGCTCTGCAAAAACATTGAAGACATGAGAACAGAAGAAAACATAATTGTATGCTTTTCAGATAATAGTTATGACAATTATAGTCCAACAGATATAGATAGAACTATTTCTTTATAAATAGTGAAGGTAAAAAGAAAATCTGTAGACAGTTATGCAGTTATTTTCACGTAGGCTTAGAAGTTGTTTCAGAAGAACGTCTATCAGAAAATTATTTTATATATAAGAAAAACATAAGTCAAAACAAGATGGCCTGAATTGTTTACTAATAGCAATAGGTTTGGTGTAGGGTCTATCCAGTAGGGTCCACTATACTACACGTGTGGCTCAGTCCACAGAAGTTGGAAGACTGCCTTTGTTTTAAAAGGAGCTGATGTCCTTTACTCCTGCTTCTGACACTTCTCCTGTTACCACATGGATTCTGATCCACAGAAGCAATTCTGCTTCAGTACTAGAGTTTACCAACCCATTTTACTAATTAAATTCTTCAATGATAAGTGATGCCCAGTTTTTCTTTCTAAAACTAGCGAAGTCCTATGGCATTTTAAACACAGCCCTCAGAGAAGTGTTCATTCATTCATTCATTGGCCCTTTAATTCAGCATATAGTTACTGAATTACTCCATTTAAGAAATTCTGGGGGAAGCCGGGATGGCTCAGTGGGTTAAGCGCTCACTTTGCAGCGCTGGGGACCGAGGATCGAATCCCGGCCCCGGCCCATGCAGAACCATGTGCTGAACTGGGAGCTCCCCCAGTTCAGTTCTCTCTCTGTCTCTGTATATCTCTCTCTGTCAAAATAAATAAATAAATATTTTTTAAAAAAAAGAAATTCTGGATGGGGAAGCCGGGATGGCTCAGTGGGTTGAGCGCTCACATTGCAGCGCCTGGGAACGAGGATCAAGTCCCAGCCCCGGCCCCTTGCTGACCCATATGCTGAGCTGGGGAGTTCCTGAGTTCGGTTCTCTCTCTGTCTCTGTCTCTCTCTGTCTCTGTCTCTGTCAAAAATAAATAAATAAATAAATAAATTGTTAAATGCGGTAAAATATACATGAAATTTAAAAAAAAAAAAAAGAAAAGAAATTCTGGGGAAGCTGGAATGGCTCAGTGGGTTAAGCACTCACTTTGCAGCCCCGGGGACCGAGGATCGAATCCCGGCCCTGGCCCGTGCGGACCCATGTGCTAAACTGGGGAGTTCCCCCAGTTCAGTTCTCTCTCTGTCTCTGTATCTCTGTATCTCTCTCTCTGTCAAAAACAATTAAAAAAAAGAAAAGAAAAGAAATTCTGCTAACTGAGCAAGCAGCATAATCACTAAGGAGTAAATCCAGCTGACAGTTTGACACTGGGGCAAAAGAGCAACCCCAACAAAGTCACTTTTTTTAATGCATACATTTTAAATATGTATTTAAATAAGCAGTTTTGAATTGAAGGTGTTTGTCATTGTGAAAAGCTTAGGTTTTATAGCACATCCATCTTCAGCTTAAGAGAAGATATTAGTAAAGGTGTCAGGCCAGTGCTTGGTTTTCTGCCTATGTATATATACTTTAAATTGTGCAAGATCAAAGAAAAATATAAAGTATATTTTTAAAGAAAATTATAAAAATCTCAACTTACATAGCTATTGTGATTATGAATCATCCTGCAAAGTTGTATAAAGAATTTCACCAAAAATACTATGGATTAATAATATATTTGAGATTCACAATGATAGGTTTGGTTATATTTTGACTGTTGTGCAATAATGCCGTTTAGGTAGTATTGTTTCTGAGCGTGGTGCTTTTTATACTTGAAATATATTTTTGCTTTATTTTTTATTGATATAATTATATTTGCACTAAAGACTTTCTGGAGAAAATATTATAGATGACATTTTTTCTCTATATATTTATTAAGCTTGGAATCTGATAGCCCATTGTCTTCTCTGCACAAAGATGAAACTTGATAAAGTATGATGTTAAGAAATCTCAAGTTTCTGAGGGTAACTAAATGCACTGGTGTCATCCTTCCTCTTCATCAAGTCTTAAAGTGGTTGCTCAGTGTTGATTCTGCATAGTTTACTCAATGAAGACTTAGAAGGCCATTGAACATGTAATGAATCTTAAGAGGCACAATTTAGTCACTTAGATTATGACAATACCCTTAAAATGACTTAAAATATGAGATTTCAATGCAGAATTATTGGGTTAGAATTCAGTTTCGAACTGAAGATTTTGAAATGGCCTAAATGTATCCTGTGGCAGGTATCCTCCTTCATGCTAGTAAAACCAGTTCACTGAGAAAGAGATTGAACAGACTGCAGCCACAGTGCAAATAGGGTGAGGGAGGAAAGGAGAGTGGGGAGTAACTGATTTGGGGAGAGTTGACTGGAGTCCCTCAAAAAGGGTCAGATGCTTATACAAACTGACAGCCTCAGTTTTCAGTTCAGACTTAGGATCATTTTGGTAATAAGATCCCAAGTGTATCAAGTGAATTTCTCAGGTTTTCAAGAACAGAATTTAAAGGAAGGAAGTAAAAGCCATGTCAGTAGATTTGAACTGACAGCTTTAAGGAAACTAGCAAGCAGTTGGGAAGTCTTAATGTAGACCCCCTCTGATACGCTCCTGAAAAACAACCTTTTCCCTTCTTAAGGATGCTTATTTTTGTTAAGACAAAATATGCATTCTAAAAATATTATAAATGATGCTTTGAAGTTAGTTTTAGCCTATCATGTTGGTGTAGTTTATCAGTAGTTGAAGATGAAACATAAATTAATGAAATTTAAATACTTTTAGGAAGATATATTAAGTACCAGAGTATTCTATAAAATTATATCAATATTCTCTAATATTAGAAGGCTCATTGAGACCATCTGTAAAATGACTAGATGGTTTCTCAGACTCTTCAGTTCTAATATTATGTGACTAATACTCGTCCAGAGTTACGAGGTCACTGCCGGCTCAGCCACCTCGTAGAGTATGTCAGCTTGCATGTGATGTTCAACACAGTGTCTCGTGCTTGATGCCTCAGCACCATCCTTGACTGCAGACACTGAATGGAAAGAAGAGAAACTGCCTCTGAGAGCCTATGAGCAGTCCTGGCAGGGGGTGGACTTCAGTCACAGCCCCACAAACCCATTTCATAATGGGCCGCCGTCACCTTGCAGCCCAGGAGGACAACATATTTTAACAAAGTCTGTACTCCTCATTCTGAAGAAAGAACTTATCTGAAGGGGGTGACCTATTTTTTATATATTTAGTCATGTTTGGGGAGAGAGTGGTAAATTATTTTCTTTTCTGTACATTTTTAATAAAATAGGAGATTAAAGAACTAATCTTTATTTATGGTATTGAACTTTAAGTGTAATATATTCCTCAGAAAAAAAAACATAACTTTAATAAAAATGGAGACTAATCTTTGTCTTGTCTTTACTTAACACTCAGTTTTTAAAAACACTCATGCATTCACTTTATTTGTGGGGAGATGAGGTGTTTATTATGAAACATTTGTTTTTATTTTAATTGGAGTAAAATTGTCCTAATTAAAGAATGGGGACAGGTCTTCTGTAAAGCTGCAGGGAGTAGCCCTCCTCAAATAGTTACTACGCAGAAAAGACAGCAGACTAAAAAAAATCAGGGCAGCCACCTCCAGCTGAAGATGATTCCAGTTCCTTTTTTCTCTCCCGTGCTGTGAGTCAGGAGTCTCATTGCATGACCACCTCAGTGCATACAGGTACTACACTCCATGCAGTGGTGGCAAGTAGATTGCGGCTGTGATTGTGGAGTGTGATTCTTCCTCATAACATGAAAGTAGTTTGAGAGCATGTACCTGGTACATGCCTTCACCATGTGCACTTAGAGCCATTCTGCCCTGTGGCGTGGAGCTGAGCACTTTGGGAAATTGATTGAACACAGCCTGTGTGACCTGATTGATGAGCTGAAATCTTCGTGGGACATTTTAATATTTAGATTTTTTAAGCTTTAAATATTCCATGTAAGTAACTAAAATGATTATATGTAATACATTTCTTCAAGTTGTTGAATAAGTCCAATCTTATTTGCACAGTGTACTGAAGATAAACCTGTCTAATCTCATACATTACCTTTTGGTGTGTTCATAGAATATAGCTTATTTAGTAGACGTTATTACATAAACTAGTCTGTTCACCACCTCTCCAGTAGATTTGCTGAAAAGGAGAGGTTTATTTAAATCAGCTTTGTTAGTCTGCCACCAGATGTTCATTTGTTAATGTTTAAAATAAATTGGACATATTTGGTGGTGGTTGTCTAAATATGTGATTTGATATTCTAGTAGATGACCAATACCATTTCCATTTTATATGTATAGAAATGTTTTTTTCTGCCTATATACATACCTTAAATTCAATGCCACTTTAACACTCAATGCCACTAACAGTCAATTTTTCTGTTTCAACAAAAACAACAGTGACCTCAAAACTTTCTGATACTATCACATCTTAAAATATTCAAATCACAATGTCTGAGCACCTCTCCACCTGCACCATTAGGTCTCCTGATGACATTTCAAGAGGGCTGCCAGTTGACTGGAAGAAATTTCACATGTTCTCACATACAGGTATCCGTCCATGAACGTGTGTGTGTATACAGTAAAGGTTTTGATGCATATGGAAGTTTACTGTGAGGTAGCCACAAAGAATAGAGCAAACGGTGCATTCCTTGGCACAGCTTGCCAGCCCAGCCCCACCCACCAATTCTTGAATTTTAATTCAAGTTAGATAAAACAGATTATGCCACTGTTTTAAAATGATTTGATTAGTTGTGAACCTTTATGCTTGTTGCTAAGGAAATAAAATGTGTATGTAAAAATCTGCATTTCTTACGATAGGTTTGACGAAGTAGTAAAGAGGGAACCCATAAGTGCCATTGTAGGTGTTCAGGACACTTAGGGATAAGGATCAGCGGAATGGAAAGACAAATGGAGAAGCGAAATATCCGAGGAGAGTCAGTCCTCAGGCTGACTGAGGTGAGTCAGTGGCTCTGTCTGTCACCCTGGGATTTTTGTCTCAGATCCCCTGCACCCTGCGTGTGCCGGGCTGGGTCTCCACAGAAGTGGTGGTGGTGGTGGTGGTGGGGTGGGGAGCGGAGTGGAGTTCATTTCCCTCTAACGTACACTCTCACAGCTATCCCAGCTGCCCTCCACCCCAGGCTGTGGCCGCTCCTCCTGCCTCCACATCATCAGTACAAAACAGCCCTGTTTTCTCAAATATAAATGTATGTGTAAAATAAATACCGTATATACTATATGACAGCAGGATGATACATTTTGCCTCCATTTAAATAGAACGTGAATGGGAAAAGATATTTTAATGAAATAAAAGAAATATATCTACATTTATTTTCAAAGCTTCATAGTTATTTTTCTACAAAATCACCACACACTTTGGTACACTTCTGCCAACACTACACTAGTTTTTGAAAGTCATCCTTAAAAAGATCAGCAATTTTTTGAAACCATTTCCTCACTGCAAATGCCATCCCTTCATCACAGATGAGCTGCCTTACTCAGTGTCTTGCTGTACTCATCAGCACACTGATCAGCATAAATGGCTTGTCCTCATCTGTGAATTTTAATTTTAATTTACAGTGGAGGCCAAATTTATCAACCTGTCCTCATATTTATATGTATAGACTCATATACTTGATGGTATTATTGCCTAAGGGTGGTGATGAAGGGTTTTATCCCTCCATCATTTCTCAAGGATTGATTTGGAAGCAAGGGGCCAGTAGCCCTCAGTAATTTACTAATTTGCAGAAACCAGAAACTTCTCCCTCTACACTCTGCTTTTTTCTTTATAATTTTTGTACCACCATTAAAATTCCAGGTTGGGAATGACATTGCCTGGTGTGACTGCCCCTGCATCATGGCCCAGGAGGCATGGTGTTGGAAATGCAGATGGGACTCTATGTTGAGCTGAGAAAACCACAGCAGGTCAGCTCTAGGGTGGGCAGGCACCATCCTGGGTGTGGCCACCGCTACTAAAAATAAGCCAAAGGCATGGATGCAGAAACTTACAGTCTAGAAGCAGAAACATAGCGAAGGTGAGTCTAGGTACAGAGGAGAATGAAAGCCTATGAATTTGATACTAAGGAATTACTCTAAGATGAGAAAAACCGAAAGGAATAGAGTGTGCATTCGTAAAGACCAGACCACACAGTGCTGGGTGGGGAGGGACTGCCTTTTGTGTTTGACTCTCAGGTTTAAGTACCTTGTGAGTGCCTTTTGACCCTTAGCCCCGTGGCCATGCTGAACCTAGTGATTTTTTTTTTTTTTAAGATTTATTTTATTTTTTGACAGAGCCAGAGAGAGAGAGACAGAGACAGACAGAGAGAAGGGGGAGGGCCCAGAGCAGTCTCCATAGTTGTGCGTCATCAGTTTTCGACATGGTTTTGTTTCACACAGGTGGGCAGGGTCTGTGCAGGGTAGGAACTGGGCTGGGGGCCTCCTGCATGGGAGGCTTGGCCCCTCGAGCCAGGGTCTGAACTGGGGGCCAAGAACCAAACTGGGGGCCTCCTGCATGGGAAGCACACCTCAGTTCAGCATATGGGTCCACACGGGCCAGGACTGGGATTTGATCCTCATCCCCAGGGCTTCAAAGCGAGTGCTTAACCCACTGAACTATCCCGGCTTCCCCTGAACCTAGTAACTTAACACTGAAAAACTATTTGTTGGGTATTTACTACATGTGACTTTGACCCAGCAATCCCACTTCTGGGTTACTACAGCTTTATTTACAATAACCAAAATATGAAAGCAATCTAAGTGTCAATCTATAAACAATTGGATAAAAAGGAGGTGGTACATATACTCATATGGTAGTTCTATTTTTAATTATCTGAGGAATTTTTATACTATTTTTCATAATGACTGTACAAATTTGCAATTATGCCGATAGTTCACAAGGTTTCCTTTTTCTCCATATTCTCTCCAACACTTGTTGCTTATTGATTTATTGTTGATGGCCATTCTGACAGGTACAAGGTGATTCTTCACTGTAATTTTAATTTGCATTTCTTTGATGATTCATTTTTATTGTTTTTGACAGAGAGAGAGAGAGAGAGAGAGAGAGACAGAGAGACAGAGAGACAGAGAGAAAGGGGAGGGCCCAGAACAGTCTTCATAGTTGCACATCATTGGTTTTTCCACATAGTTTCATTCCACAGGTGGGCGGGGCTTCACAGGGCAGGAACTGGGCCGGGGTCTCACCCTGGTGAGAACTGAACTGGGGGCACTCTCCAGTTCAGCATATGGGTCCACATGGGTAGGGATTCCATCCTTGGTCTCTGGGGCTGCAAAGTGAGCACTTAACCCACTGAGCCATCCCAGCTTCCCCTTTATATTTTAGATATTAGCCCCTTATAAGATAAATATTGGCTAATATCTTCTCTCATTTAGTAGGTTGTCTTTTCATTTGTTGGTTTCCTTCATTAGCTGTGCAAAACATTTTTAGTTTGATGTAATCTAATTTATTTTTTCTTTTGTTTCCCTTGTCTAAGGGGACATATCTAAAAAAAATATATTACTAAGAGCAATATCAGAGAATTTACTGCCTATGTTTTCTTCCAGAAGCTTTATGGTTTTGGGTGTTACACTTAAGTCTTTAAACCATTTTGAGCTTATTCTTGTATATGTTGTAAGATGGTGGTCCAATTTCTTTTTTTTTTTTTCTTTTGTGTGTATTTGTCCATTTTTCCCAACACCATTTTTTTTAAAGGGACTGTCTTTACCTCCATTACCTCTATTACATATTATTTATGAGGATTTTTTTATGATAGCTATTTGAAACTAGTTATTTCCTTCCACATTCCTTCTGGGGCTACCAAAGAAATATGTTTCCCCACATATTCCTTATGCTCCATGGTCAGCAAACATTTTCTACTCTGTCCCCATCCTGAACTACATAGAATGCACTGGAATGAGGAGAGAGAGCTTATGTCATTTTTTTTTTTAATTATAAAAGAAATTCAATAAAGGCAATATGGTATTCTGGATTGGATCTTGGTACACAAAAAAGGATATTATTGAAAAAATGCTGAAATCTGAATAAATCTGTAGGTTATTAAATAGTAATTTAGTCAATTAGCCAATATTAACTTTTTATTTTTGATAAATATGCTATGGTTATGTGAGGTGTGTGAGTAAGGAGTAGATACAGAATTTGTCTGTCTATATTTGCAACTCTTCTGTAAATCAGATTATTTCAAAATAAAGTTAAAATAAATATAAGAAAATAATGTAGAAAATGGGAACTACGTAAAAGTGTAAAGAAACAAAAATTAAACACATAAAAACAAATGGAACATTTGCATATTTGCATATTTGTTTCACATGTGAGATACCCAGTCTGGCATCTGGCATAATAGTAGTACATACTTCTACATACTAGTACATAAAACCTAGCTCCTTTCTATACAAGGCCATATTCCTTGGAGAGATGGATAAAATGTGTTATTCCATGACATAACTAAAGATTAGAATGGACTTGGCAATGACTATTTCTATGGGGAATATTTTGGCTCCTGAAGAGCTTCACTTGGAAACAAGATCTGAGCTACTTTTCTGCTTTCCCCCAGCTTTCCTTTTTTGTGCATTTTCCAACTCCCAGCCTCTTCTCAGAGGGAAGAAAAACTCGTTAATTTAGATGCTTTTCCTGGAGCAGTTATTATTAGTCATGGTCTTTATTAGCTTTACTAGTTTCACTTCTGCACCCCTTGTAGTGATGTTGCCCACATCAGTGCATTGGGTTTGATGACCAGCTTTTCATAGATCAGACGAGACACCAGAGTTTATAGAAGTTCCCCAGTGAAAAGGGAGGTACAGGCCAGTATTAGCAAAAGGAAATGGACAGTAGTACATAGCCCAGAATTAGAAGAGAGGAAAGAAGGCTGGAAGGAGGTAGAACAACTAACTCTTTTTATTTTTAAATATATTTATTTATTTTTGACAGAGAGAGAGAGAGAGAGAGAGAGAGAGAGAGATACAGAGATAGAGACAGAGAGAGAACTGAACTGGGGGAGCTCCCAGTTCAGCATGGGCCAGGATTTGATCCCTGGTCCCTGGTGCTTCAAAGTGAGCGCTTAACCCACTGAGCCATCCCTGCTTCCCCAACAACTAACTCTCTGGAGGACATCATCACAGTCTTTCACTCACTGTAAAGGAAAGGAATATGAGCGCCCCTTCTTAGATCCACTGTGCCCCCATAGCCTCCTGCCTCCTCGTATCTACTCTAGATCCCATGGTCTCCCATTTCAGTCCACTCAAAGTGTGGTGCCTAGGGAAAGCCGGATGGCTCAGCAGGTTATGCGCTCACTTTGAAGCCTTGAGGACAGAGGATCGAATCCCGGCTCCGGCCCAGGCGGGCCCACATGCTGAACTAGGGTGTGCTTCCCAAATGCGGTGAGGCCCCCAGTTCAGTTCAAAAAAAAAAAAGAAATTCTAACTTCAAAGTGTGGTGCCTGGACAGCTGCACTCATTAGAAATGCAAAATCATGGGCTGTATCCCAGACCTACTGAATTGAAGCCTTACGGGTGGGACCCCACAATCTGTATTCTAACAAGTCCTCTAAGTGATACTATTGCAAAATCAAGTTTGCAAAACCACTGCCCTAAACCCTTGTGCTTCTGACCAGTATCTTACCTAATAAAATGCTAACTCTAGATGAACCCATTTATCTGCCTTGGACAACTGAGCCTTTATGGAGAAAAGTACTTAGCTGAGTGTTAATTGGTATAGATATAAAGTCACAGTCACTATCCTCAACTGGCTTCTGCCCAGAAATCTTTCTCTTGTCATTTCTCCCACACTTACAGTTGCCAGAACTAGCGAAGAAAAACCAAAAAACACAGGATACTCAGTCAAATTTTAATTTCAGATAAACAGACACTAAAAACGTACGGTATTTTTTGTTTTTCTGAAACTCCCATTTGACTGAGCATCTGTATTTTTATTTGCTAAATCTGGCAATCCTATCTAGGAGATCTATATAGTCAGTAGTAGGCAGTTGGATAGGGAGGCTAGGTGTAAGCTGGGAACGAGCAAGCACAAGCTGGAGCCACAAGGATGGAAAGAAACCATACGGTCCTTGTTGCCTGGATGGTAAGGGTATCCTGAAGGTCGGACCCTTCACACACACACCTGGCCCAGAAGCCAGAGATCCTGTAGAAGGATTCAGGGGAAGATGGCACACTTGTAGGCCTGGCTGCTACCTCACTCCAGCAAGGTAAGCCAGCAAGTAAATAGCAATGTGTGTGAGCTACAAAAAGGTTGCTGTTTCACTTCCGCCCTCAATTGCCTTACAAGAATGTCTCTGTGGAACATCCTAAGTGGAAGCACACAGGGAAGGGATTTTGGGAAAAGTAGTTCCACCTAGCCAAGGTGGCATTACAATCCACCACACCCACTCTCCATTTTAACAAGGCTTGATGTGGAGTGCCAGAGACAAATAAAAATTCACACAGGAAGAAATGGCTACCCTTTGTTAAATGCTTACTACTTAAGCACTTCTCATGTATAAGTACTCTTTATATATATTATACTTACAGAGATACATGAAAATGCCCATTACAAACATGGTCTCATTTACTCCTTGTAACAATTGCTGCAAAATTGGTATTACTAATACCATTTTATAGATGAAGAAACTAAGGGTTAGAAAGGTGGGGCAACTTCCTCATGAGCATACAAGCAAGGGGCGGAGCTGTGATTTGAAGCCTAGTCTCTCTATGCTACTCAGCTTCCCAGCAAACTGTAGACTATTTCATAAACACTGAACCTGCATGCAGACTGCAGACCACCTGAGAAACCTTTATGTGCTCATCATACTTGACACCAGTGGTTTTTAAAGATTTATTTGATTGTTTTGATAGAGAGTCAGAGAGAGACGGAGAGAGAAGAGGGCGGGTCCAGAACAGTCTCCATAGTTGTTCATCATTAGTTTCGACAGTTTCATTCCACACAGGTGGGCATGCACCGCTCAGGGTGGGAACTGGGCTGTTGGCTTCCTGCATGTGAGGCATGTCCCCGCAAGCTGAGGGCCTCCCACATGGGACACACACACCTGGGCAGAAGCCGACCTGTAGGCCCAGCGCTCAACCCACTGAGCATCCAGGCATCTCCTAGAACGGGTTCTTGAGGTGCTTATCAGACTCCCTGAGAACCGGTCTGAATTGGAGTCCAAGCCTTTCCACTTAGTAATTGGGCAAATTACTTAATCTTTATCACCCTTACCCTACTCATAAGTGCAGCAATGTCTACCTTACAAAATTGTGAAGATTAGATAATATTAACACCAAGAGAATACCTGGCACAGCCTGATCATCATAGACACTCCACAAATAGGAGTTTTTCCTCTTCCTCAGTGGATTAACTACCACCACCTACGTCTAGGCTGAAGACCCTTTAAATTATACCTTCAGTACCAATCTCTGATTCTTTCTCCAGGTCTGTATTTCCTGTTTCCAACCAGGAAATATCCAACCCAAAATCATCTTACAGCTGAACCATTATCCTGTTTTTCAATACCATCAATGCCATCTTTCTGATCCTTGAACTCACTTCATTAAAAATCACATCCATTTTCTTCTCCCTCTGCCTAGCTCAGACATTATGTGTACAGCGTAACTTCTTTCCTGAGGAAAAACAAACAACTTTTAATTCCTACTGCCATATTTTAAAAAGCATATTGACAAACTACACTTGAAAGTTGCCAAGAGTATAGATCTAAAAGTTATTCATCATAAGAAAAAAAAAAGGTTTTATAACTTAGTGTGGTGATCATTTTGTAGATAGATAGATAGACAGACAGACAGGTATTGAATCATGTTGTACATCTGAAACTAATATGTTATATGTCAATTATACCTCAATTTAAAAAAACAGGCAGGACAAAATATATTTGCAAACTTGAGTAAATCAGCACAGAATGATCAGAATGCAGGGGCCTGGAAAATGGCATGCTAGAATGAACACATATGCGAGTATATCAAAGTAATAGGGATTTTTCTCCTTTAGAACAGAGTTTGTCATTGGGATGAGAAAGTTCTCTCCCTATGCATTTCAAAGTGTAGACCTCATCCATAGGAAGTGTATTTCTGCTCAACATAAAGAAATTTTGAGGATTTGAGTGTTTGCCAATGAGGTATGGTGTAGCCATTGAGGTTCTAGCTCATCAACTTGTTCCTTCCGTTCTCATTTCTACATGCAGAAGGATTTCAGCAAAAAGACATGTTTATCTTCAGATATAAGAATCTTAAGGAAACAGCTTGCTAAGCTTCAAGCATGTGCATACAGCACCTCTGTTGAATGCCCCTACACCTGTGGGAATCATATGCTACTGTTGACCTTAAACAAATAGACAGATATTTCTCCAGCAAAATGCTTTTATTCAGAAGAACAAAGAATTGCAATGCAGAACGTGGCCTATCAGCAAACTACATGCAAGTACCAAGAAACAAAAGGAAGCTCTTTTATAGAAAAGAAGAGCAAGCTGGCAGAGCTATTCTAGATAGAGTTCTTTTAGGCTCTGTGATTGATGTAAGGTGTGAAAGCTCCCCCTTCTGGCCTCCCAACTTCATTTTAAGTGAGGTTTCTGTTTGTTAATTTTTACACTACCCACTTTGGATCTGTTTGAAACCTGGCTTCCCAGCATCAGTGACATGAATCCTAAAAGCTACTGATGGCAAAGAAGGGTTTATAATCTTTCTCTGAGCCAACCAGAGAGCTGACCTCATAGTATTGCCTTAAATACTAGTGCACTTCTTTGGTGTAGCTAGCACTTTCATTTTCAGCTTGGAGAGCCACAGTTTCAGACTATTTGGGTCCTTATTTATTTTTCTTCTAATTTAGGTTGTCAATATTAGCAAGACAGAGGTTTATCTTTTAAATGGCCTGTCTGCTCTTAAGAATTTGAGTCTCAGCTCCTGGTTTTTCCCAGGTCACCTCTGGAGATGACAAGAGCAGAACAAGCAGCAACAAAGAAGTTGTGAACATTTTCATGGGGCTCATCCATCCACACTGAGGTGTAAGCTCTACAGGTTAGAGATTTTTGCCTGTTTAGTTCATGGATGTGTCCCAGAGCTGAGAACATTTCCTGTCATATAGTAGATGCTCAATAAATATTTCTTAAATGTTTGAAGAAAAGTGAACATGATACCTGTTTGTTTTTGTTTTGGGGAGGAAGCAAAACTTATACTCAGAGATTGATTCTTTTTAGTCTTTTAAACTTTACTTAGCACAGGTTTGCTGTGGGAATTTCACAAGCCAATGGCATACAGGATAATGTCCTTTAATAGGCCAAGTAAAGAAATAACATTTTCCAAATAAAGGATAGCGTAACAACACTATTGTTCCAGGCAAGGTGAAATGAAGGAATAAAATCCAAATTTAATATGTGGTGTACCTTTTTATACTGGAAGGCACTTGGGGGAGAGGGGACCCAACCAAGAGCTGATACCCAGCTGCAGAGCAAAAGTGAAAGTCCCCTGTTGCAACAGAAAGAAGACACCAATGTGCCAGTGTGGTGAGTGGGCTGATCTCGTTCACAGGCTCAGCGCAGTTTCTCACCACTCTCTATGAGCAGTGACTCGTCAAGAAAGGAACTAATACCCCAAGGGCGCAGACTCTAGGTTTAGGAAGAGTTGCCTCACCCAAACCAAAACTCTCAAAATACTCCTCACAACTCTGAGTATTTATGGTCCGCATGGCCCCTTGCCATCGTTGTGTCTTCCAACATCTCTATCTACAAGACTCTAGCAGGGGCCCCTGCAGCTGGCTGCTGACTGCTTATCAAGGACAACAGATGTAGAATGATATGCTGGAGTGACTTACTTCATTCTTATATCAAAGCAATTTCTTTTTTTTGTCTTTGTCATAAACAAGTGGATTAAAACAACATCACTTAAGTCATATAAAAAAGTGGGGGAAGCCAGGATGGCTCAGTGGGTTAAGCGCTCACTTTTCAGCCCCGAGGACCGAGGATCGAATCCCGGCCCCGGCCCGTGCGGACCCATATGCCAAACTGGGGAGTTCCCCCAGTTCAGTTCTTCCTCTGTATCTCTCTCTCTCTCTCTGCCAAAAATAAAATAAAGTTTAAAAAAAAAAAAAAAGGATTTGAAATCATATTAAACCAATACACAACACCTTTGTTTTGTGATGCCTGTTCTCTAGCTCCTTAGTCCAGTCTCTTTGGGGGGTTCCCGGATGCTAGAAGACTCCATGTAAACTCAGAATTCTATTTTTGACCAAGACTTGCATCTGAGTTAGGTGCCCAAGACCTTAGCCCTCAGGCAGCTCCTTAATCTTCCATGGAGGCTGGGTTTTGAGGCCTGCAGCAGTAGCTCAGGATTTGATAAACCTGCTAGGAAGAGGGGCAAGGCACCAGCATTGAACATAAGAGTTTCACTCCACCTGCCTAAATATGCTTCTACCTCTTATCCAAAAGAGTCTTGATTTCTCTTTGGACTTTCCCACTCTGATCCCACCAAGAAGCTTAAAAAGACAGGCACTTACCCAATACGTAGAAACTGGCTTGGGATTTATTGAACAGTCCTTGGAGAGGCTCAGTGTTGATATGTGGTTTGCAAAGCAGCACTTTCACCCTAGTACCCCAAACATACCCCATCCAGTTCAGCAGAGCAGGAGCAAATGTTGGCTGTACCTTGGAGAGGCAGATGCCAAAAGCTCCTGGCTTCATAATGAGCCATCAGCTGTGTACATACAGCCGAGGTGTAATTCAGAGGATTGACAAACACCGATATCACAGCTATGACCTTGAAGGCATCTAGACCTGCTTCATAGAATCAGAAAAGGCCTTTACCTGTGCCTTCTGACAAATCACCCTTCTTCCCCTGCACACACATGCAAACGACAAGAGCTGACTGGAATATGTGCTTGGCTTGCTAGGGCCATAGGTACACTGTGCTCAATAGACTTTGCCTTCGTTTCTTTATATGAAGGCCCTTAATCAGATCCAGTCAAAGTTCATTCCATCTAGCCTCTAGTCTCAAGGCAGCTCACTGCCAAATGATCAGAGAGAAACATGTAGACATCGCCCTTAGCAGACACCACAGTCATTTTTAAATTATTAGAAAAGACATTTTCTATAGCATACAATGTTATGAACTCATTTTACTTATTTATATTCCCCCCCATAACTAAAATTTCCTCCTGAAAGTACTGAATTTTATCATTTTTCCCTGCTCCTTAGAAAGCAGTTAGTCCTAAGTCCAGTTCAGAGTTTCAGTTTTTCCTTTTTCTTTCCATTCTGTTTCTCCAACTACTTCATCTCTGGATAAGAGTCACACATTTCTGCATCCTCCCTGTTTCACCAAAGGAAGTTCATCATTTCCCCACATTCTCAGTCATAATTGCTGCCAGATTCATCCACTTCTGCGGTGCTTCTGCCCCCAAATCTGTGGCATCTGTCAGAAAGTCTTGTGCTTCTGCATTTTGTTTTTGTTTTTTATTTCCACACACTGTCTCTCTTTTTCCTATGAATGTTTTGGTAAGTCGGTGCACGCACATTACACCTGCATTCTCTCCTGCTGTGCTAATGGGCATCCCGATGTGATGGTGTTCCAGGCATGGGGACTCAGGGCAATCGCAAGGTCTAGGGTTCGATTCCTGGTGCCAGCCCATGCAAACCCAATGATTCTGGTGGTGAAGGTTCTCACTTCCTATGTGGGAGGCCTGAGGTTCAGTTCTTGCCCCACATGGCCCACATCCACCTGTGTGGAATGAAACCATGTCACAACTAATGATGTACAACTATGGAGACTGCTCTGGGCCCTCCCTCTTCTCTCTCTCTCACCTTCTCTCAATACACTAAATCGTTCAGGGTTTTTTTTGTTGTTGTTTGTTTGTTTTAAAGGATGCCAAGGGTGAGTCTATCAGTGAGCTCAACATACTGCAGAGATTCAAGGTCCTCTCTCACCCTTAGCAGCATCCCTGTGATAGCAGAAAACAATGCAACAGATCGGAGAACTTGTGCAGATGCCTCCTCCTGGTGTCTATACTCCTAATGCAACCTTACATACCTTAAGAGCTGCCCTTCTCTGGGGCGGGGGAGGGATCTGACAAGATCAGCCCAACTGCCCAAGGCTTATCTAGGTCACCTTGAAGCTGAATAAGCAAGGCTTCATCCAACTCGGTTTCCCTGAGCACAGAACAAAAGGACAGAGATGAGATTAAGTAGCAGGACACAATTAATTTCTCCCCCACCCTGTAACCTCCTATAGCACACTGCTATTACAGCACTTACCATACTATCTTATCTTTGTTTATTTTCATGCCTCTCTCCCACTGATAGTTTGTGGATAACTTGTAGTCAGGGACCTTTTCACATTCTACATGAAAAACACAAACACATTTTCCTTGCTAAATAAAAATGAGGGATGCCAGAATAGCTTAGAGATTGAGCGTTTACCTCGCAATCACGAGGTCCAGGGTTTAATTTCTTGCCCCAACCTGCACGAACCCATGTGCTGAACTGCTAATTGCCGGGATGGCTTGGCAGCAAAGGTTCTTGCCTCACTTGAGGGAGATTGGGAGACGCCTGGTTTGGTTCTCGCCCTGTGTGGCCCCACATCCACCTGTGTGGAATGAAACCATGTCACAACTAATGATGGACAACTATGGGGACTGCTCTAAGCCCTCCCCCTTCTCTCTCTCTCTCTCTCTCTCTCTCTCTCTCTCTCTCTTTCTCCTCTCAAACAATAAAATAAATCTTAAAAAAAAGAAAAGATAACATTGCAGAGAAAGCTGAGGTCTTCTTTGACCCCCTTTTTTGTTCTAGCACCCCCATACCCAGTCCTCACCCAAAGGTAATTTCTGTTTGCAAGATGAATATGGATATTTTTTTCTATGTATCTCACTGAATCAATGTCTACACATATTTAACTTACACAAATTCAATGTTATCTGAAACAGAATAAAACAAAACAAAAGTCTGAGCGAGAAATAATTTAATAGGACCATTTCACACACACAGTTGATAGCCTAGAGAAGTGTAGAATGAACAGTATAATCCCTCAGTTAAAATGCAGGTCCCTCAGCTGTCCTGTGCTGCTGGGCAGGTGACTCTTTCACTATCCTTGGGGATGATTTAAAATATTTTCAAGGCTAATTCTGACAATACTTGATTTTTGCCTTAAATATTACCTTTTGGACCCCACCCCTATAATAGTTGCAAGGTATACACCCACTCAGACTGCATGACTACCATGATGCCCAGAGCAAGACCTGAAATATAGTGATAAAGTTAATTCATATATTAGGATCTACAAAGCAGAGGACACCCCAGTGACCCAGCCCATAAATCTAAACCTAAGTCAACCTGCACATAACAGAAATGCCTCATTGTCAAAGAAACTTAACACCAATCATAATCCTTCAACTCAGCTTTAATTAGCTTAATTTACCCTAGAAAATAGGACCTGATAACCTTATAAGGAAACCCCGAACGCCTAGCCATGCATGCCCTGCTTCCTGGTTGCCACTGCTAACATTCTGTAAAACGATTTGGCCCACAATCCCTGGGGAAGAGTGCTCCACTGCTTGTGAGCCATTGTCCTCCCCCATTCGAGGATTGTTTTCCCTTGAATAAAGGACATCAAACTTGTTACTAAATTGTTTTCACTTTGTCCTTTAACAATTGGAATTCTCTGTAATGTTTCCAGACAGAGGAAAGGGAAGAAGGAAGGATCCCAGAGTGGGCGTGCCTTGCAAACGAAGACAATCTTGGCTACAGATTATTCTGAGTAATAGTATGTCTGATTTTGTTGAGATGATATTCAGAGGGAACCACCACTCTGCTTATGTGTAATGTGGGCCTTAAACAGTGGTCATTTGGGGGCTACCCTTCAGTGTAGAAATCATGGGCTGTCTGTTTTGAACATTGTATCATGCTTGATAAGGCCTCCATCAGTGAGAAATACCAGTGGGTTGACCCCTATGCACATGAATGCCATGATTCCAAAATCTTACTTGAGCCAGATGTATTTTACTTTTCACATCTGCACTTCAAAGAGAACAGGACTGGCTATATTTTTCTCTTAGGACAAGGGGAACTTTGCGCCTAACTCTCTTCATATATTCTTGGGTGTCTGTTCTACCAGTACGTACTTGGGATTTTCATGGTCCTAGTTGATGATCATTATCAAATTTCTTCTACCCACCAGATCTTTCTTAATCCAGAGTTTTACTTCACTATCAAATCTATTGATTTTTGGACATTCTGGGCAATGATTCTTGCAATGGTGGATCCCTTGCAAAGTAGGAAAGGGAATGTGAACAGTTGATTCTTACAATGTTAAATATTGTCCTGGAGTTGCACAGTCAGCTCAGAATTGCCTGATAATTCCCCTGATCTAGCTACAGAGGGAAACTGTTGCATTAAGAGAACATCAAGCTCCTGGCTAGCTGTTCCCAGTGTGGGACAGGGCAGAGCTGAGACTTGGCTGCTTAAGCACCCATGTAATAAAGGCATCAGAGCCAGAGCTGTTCATCCCTTCCCGCAGGATGGAAAGCGGGGATTAGAAAGGCCATTAGGTATCATGTAATGCAGGCATATCATTTTAGATTTTATTTTCAGTTCTTTCCATTTACAAATGAGAAATGTGAGGCTCCAAAAGGGGAAGTGTCTGGTTCAAGATCACACATTTGCATTACTGGCAGAGGGGAAATGAGAACTCTAGTCTCCTGACTTCTAAATTCAGTGTTTGTTCATTGACACTGCTTTGGACATGCTGGGTGAAACAAAATTAAACCCTTTGTCACCAGACTTCTGAGCATTTAATATGCTCACATGTACCATGTCTCCCAGTTGTCAGACTTTCCCAAACTTTTTTGACCAGATTACTTTTTAACACAGTGTCTATCTATATTCTCCTGAAGAGGTTTAGAGGATTTTTCGTAACAGTTTAGGAAACACTGCCCTACACCATGCTGCTGTTGTTAAGTGCAACACATGCACACACACAAATGCCTACCATAATCCCTACAATCTACATTATGCAACACTGAAGCTGAGACATAGGATACTCAGCCAATTGCAAACATCATTGGTCATTCTAAAGATCAGCAATAAACTCTGCATCTCAAAATGCAGAAGTGTGTGTGGTGGGGGAAGAGGGGTGTGGGTAGGACAAGGGTTAATGGTCAGCTCTTCTCTGATGTGCAGAGTCATCTCAGCATGTCTGGGATTTAAGGCTGGTCAGCCTTTGTTAACATGCATCGATTGTGCTCCCATGATGTGTCCCAGATCCTTGCCCTCAAGGAGATTATAGTCTACTAGGAGAACCAATGTACAAAGGAGTGAGAACTGTGATGGACGCAATGACAGTGATAGGTACTATAAGACAAAGTTAAATGTACTGAACAGGGAGAGAGTGAAAAGAGGCCTGGAGAAGGAGAGGAGAGGCAGCGGCTAGAATAACTTGCCAGAGGGGCCCCTTTGATTGAATGTTGAAGGCCCATTGAGAATTGACCAAATGGCTGACTGGGGTGAGGAAGAGAGAACAGCATAGCAAAGACAGAGGGAAAACAGCATGGAGTTTGGGGGCAGCATAGGTGATTGAATATTGTTAGAGGGAAATGGAAGAATCATAAAATAGGGTTAAGTGACAGGGATCTGACTATGAAGAGCCTTCTGTATCAGGCTGAAGTATTTGGACTTCATCTGTAAGGTCCAGTTAAGGGAGTTAGCCCAGCCTGTCTCCATAAATGCCTACCATTCTGTGACATGTGGAGAGTCAACTACCTTCTCAGGTCAGACTAAGATTCCAAGTTGCTATGTAACAGATACCATTTTGAGAGTGTGAGGTTCTGAGTTTCACAATAGCCTCTTCTACCACATACAAATACAAATTAAAAATGGAACCCAAATGTCCACCTGCAGCCTAGAGAAGCTATGCTTTTCGAGATGGAAGAATTTTGACAAATCCATCCTCATAATTCTTTTTATAATTAAGATAACAGCCTCAAGAAGTGAGGTTAATATGGTGAAAGGTATTGGCAGTAGAACCAGGATGAAACCCCGTGTCTACTACACCTAGGAGCAGGGCTTTATTTTAGAGCTTTCCATTAAGTTACACTAGCTAGCTCCTTATCATCAGGCTCGTGTGCCCATTCACTTATTCAGTACACATTTATTCACGCTCTTTGGTCAACTTGGTTTTAAGGACTCTCAAATGACAAAAACCCGGTATCTGTCCCAGAATAGTCCAAGTGAAAGGGTGGGGCTATTAGACTGAGGGTTCTCTCTGGTGGCTCTGGAGTCTGGAGAACATGCTGGGATGGTCATTGTATAGGTTCAGATGATTTCTACCTGAATACTATCTCAGTGTTGCCTCTCAAGAACTTTTCCAAGAGAGGCCATAAACCTTGGTATTTGAGTGAAATGTTTTGATTTTTAAAAGTAATATCAGAGCCAAACAAAATATACCTGCGAATAAATTTTACCCACTCTTGCCATTTTGTGTCCTGTTCTAGGTCATTGTTCTTGTTTATTGCTTAAGGATCTCCTAGGGGACTTGCTATAATAAAATTACAGAATTCTTGGCCACATGCCAAGATAATTTAGAATCAGTAGGCCTGTGTTGGGACCATTTCATTTCCACTTATCACAAACATCTCCAATGCAGAGAGTCCACAGACCACACTTTTATAAACCTGATCTAGCTACCCTATTTCCCACCTAGAAGCTTTCATCTCATCCTTTTTTTTACTCTTGGATCCCAGACAGAGGATTTGTGCTACTGATTTGAAGGCACTGTAGTTCAATTAGGAAACACTGTTCTGGAGGTTTAGCCTTACCCATTCAGTTCATCTCAATGCTGACAAGCAGACCACGCAATTCAAAGAATGGTCAGCAAAGACAAAAACAGGAAAAGGGCAGAGATGCATAGATAGTTTGTAGCAGGTTGGAGAGAGAACACTGGAGTGGAGGGGAGAAGGGGACTCAAAAGACTGAAGGTAACTGCCCCATCGAGCTTCAGAGACCCCATTCACTATTGCACACTGACTATACAAGCAGGGACACCACCCCAAAAACAATTTATTTATTAAAAATTGCATATTTATTCTTACATGTTTAAACTTCAGTCACCTTCTGAGTACTCTCCATTTGATACAATATGCCTATCGAGATGCTTTTTCCACTGCTCAGAATGGTTTCTGAACTCATCGATTTGCTGCCTTTTAGTGCTTTGGCAAAATATTTCCCTTTGAGGACTTTTTTCATTTGGGGAAACAAAGGAAGTCTCTCACAAGATCAGGTGAATAGGGAGGTTGGGACAAGGAGGTCATGCTGTTTTTGGTCAAAAACTTCTGAACGCTTAGTGGGATGCGGGCGGGTGCATTGTCATGCCAGTCATCTGTTTGCCACAACTCGGGACATTTCTTTTTTAGAATATATATATATATTTTTTTTTTCCTTTAATATATATTTTTTTATTTATTTGTTTTTGACAGACAGAGAGAGAGAGACGGAGACAGAGACAAAGAGAGAACTGAACTGGGGGAGCTCCCAGTTCAGCACATGGTTCCGCACGGGCCAGGGCGGGATTTGATCCTTGGTCCCCGGTGCTGCAAAGTGAGCACTTAACCCACTGAGCCATCCCGGCTTTCCCCAACTTGGGACATTTCTTCTGCAAATTGTGACACAACTTTCTCAAAACTTCCAGATAAATACTTTGGTTTACCGTTTGACCTGGAGGAACAAATTCCTAGTGCACAATCTCTCCCATATCAAAGAAAGAGAATTCATTCCCTGATCTTAACTCTTCAATTGCTAATCTAGTTAGATACTTGCTTTACTAGGAGATGGTCCAGCAGCCTATCAGAGGAGAGATGATTCTGTGGGTTGCAGCAGTAGGTCTTCCTCCCTACCAGTAGACTATGTGATTTTCACTCAAGAGCAATTGTTCAGGGCCATTTTTGGATACTCAGAAGGGCACAGGCTTCTTCTTCATAGGGCCTAGGCTTCAAGGGGAAGACTGTAGGTCATTCCAAAATTGCAACTACAAGTACTGCCTTGACCTGTTCCCTGCTTACTACACCAGCCCCATCTCCACACCTACACTGTTCCCAATTTCCTTGATTTTGAGGGTGTCACACTCACAGTGCTATTTCTCATCCTCATGCCTTTGCTCATGCTACCCCTTCTCGTTGCTTGGGATGTAGTCTGTCCCATTCAGCCCTCCTTCCTTAATACTTACTCATCATCTGAACTCCATTTAGTGGTCCTCTCCTCTAGGATGCCTCCTGACTTTCAGGCTTGTCAAACTCTATTATCTGTGCTCCCATGATGCCCTTTCCACAGAGTTACCCCTCTTTTATACATACAGTTATATAAGCTATTTAGAGATTCATTTTTGACTTTAGATTGTGAATTCTTGTGTGCAGGGTCTCTTTTTATTTATTTCAGTATTTCCAGAGTTTATTCTAGTGCCTGACACATAGCAAGGTCTCAAAAAACAGTTGTTGAATAAATGAGATTTAACCCCTTAGGAGCTATGCAGCCTTGGCAAATAAACTCCTAGAGTCTAAGAAATCTTTATTTGCATAACATAATAAATGATACCTCCTCCTTAAGGCTGTTAGGCAAACTAAATGAGATAATGTACACAAAAGCATTTAGCATTGCACCTGATTAATAGGAGGTGACCAATAATTTTTTTAAGAGCTAAAAGAGGATTCAAGAAATTATCTGTTTCTGCCTCCTGCTTTCATCAAAAGGGCATTAAGCCACTCTCCTCATTTAGCAGGATCTAAATACCATTTTAGAATAAAGGAAGAAGATGGTAATCCTGTGCATCCATCTGGGAATACACACCACATTGGGTTTCAATCCAAAGAACAACCCTCTCAAGGGCAAGGTCTCCAGAGTGCACTGTGCCTGGGCCACACTTAAGAAGGTGAGCAGAAATGTCATATGAAACCAATGAAAAAAATTCTCCTTTTACCAAGTATCATGAAACAATAGACACTCCAGACTTCTACTGCTCTCTAAATCTGGAAAGAAAAAATTAAACAGAATCAATGGTCCCAGATTGATTATGTTACAAAGATAGGATGTTCTTTCTAAACTTTCACCTATCAATCCTTTTCAATTTCCACCCTTAATATCCACTTGCCTTTGTAATTGAGAGTGAATAGGCATAGCAGAAAGAAGGTAAGTTGGATAACTAGCTATTATTTCATTGTAATGACACAAGTAAAATAAAATCAACATATCATATTAATATCTTTTTTTTTTTTACCTTAAATTTGCCCTTGAAATAAGGGTGGAATCTATAGTAGGTCTTAAGATCTTGCATATAAGCCTCCCAAGTCTCATTTAGGACTGTAAGTTTGCCTTTTTAAGGCAATCAAAAGGAAGCTGCCCAAACCTAGAGCACAGAGGACTCATCCTCAGGGGCAGGTCTCTGAACAACTCAGTTCAATCTTGTTCAAATACGTATTTACTGCCTATTTTGGGCCAGACACTGTGCTAAGAGCTGGGAAGACAGATATCGATAAGACATGATGCCTGCCCTAAAGGAGATCCCAGGATGGAACCCACTCCTAATGATGTCCATCCAGTTCTATCTGTGGATGTGGGAAGTGGGCATGCCACATGTTATCTCCCTTCCTGTGCCCACAGGTGATGCACCTAACTGTTCACTTCAGCCCAAAGTTGTCTCAGAACCATTCTCCACAAAGCACATTTGATTGACCACCTGGCCAAGACTTGAAGCTATCCCTGAATTTGACTGAGTATGAGCTTTGAAAACAGGCAACTCTAAATCTGAACCCCAGCTCTAGCGCACACTAATTGTGTATTCTTGGGAAAATCTCTTACCACTTCTTATGCTTTAGTTTTCTCATCTATAAAATGGGACAATCCTCAGAATACTACAAGGTTGGTACTATTACCTTCCATCTTATAGATGGGAAAACCAAAGCACAGATTGGGTAAATGATGTGCCTAAGGTCACAAAATAAAGAGATAGAGCCACACTCCAAAGCCAGGAGGTCTATTTTCAAAGCACATCCTGGTAACTTCCGGGCTATTGTCCCTTTTAGACAGGCTGGTCAAATGCTCTCTGGTAGCTGATGAACACAAGCTGCCAAACTCACATGGAATATTTCATAGAAGGTTCATGAAGATACATATTCCATTGGCTAAGACTTTAGCTCTGCTTGAGACAGTTTATTTTTCTTAAAATAAGAAAGGCTGTAGTGCAAGCTTGTTCCACCTGCAGCCTGCGGTCCTCATGCAGCCTAGGACGACTTTGAATGTGGCTTAACACAAATTTGTAAAATTTCTTAAAATGTTATGAGATATTTTTGCGACCTTCCTTTTTTGTTTTTTAGCTCATCAACTATCATTAGTGTATTTTATGTGTGGCTCAAGACAATTATTCTTCTTCCAATGTGGCCCAGGGAAGCTAAAAGGTTGGACACCCTGCTGGATTTATGAATATAAAGTTTTACATCATATTTAAACTATTGAACAAGGGGTTTGACCTCTTTTTTTGTTTCATGTATACAAAACAACATAGTGATTAGACATTTACACACCTCACAAAGAGATCACTTAAACAAGTCTGCTACCCATCTGACACCTTACATAGCTATTACAATACTATTGACTGTATTCTCTATGCTGTACTTTACATCCTGTGAGTATATATGTGTGTGTGTGTATGTGTGTGTGTGTGTGTGTGTGTATATATATATATAAAATTATAGTTGACATTCAATATTATTTTATATTAGTTACATGTACAGCATAGTGGTTAGGCATTTATATATGAGGGCTGTCCAGAAGAAAATCCAGCCATAAATGCCTCTATTTTTCATATTACATGGTTGGATACTTCTCAGACAACCCTCATAATTTATGAAGTGATCCCCCTGATAAGTCTAGTATCCGTCTGACACTATACATAGTTTTTACAATAGTATTGACTATATTCTGCATATTGTATTTCATATCCCTGTGACTATTTTGTAACTACCATTTTGTACTTCCTATTCCCTTCATCTTTCTCACCCATCCCAAGAATCTGACTCTTAAAAGCAATTCATCTGATTATAGAAATATGAGAGTCAGAGATCATCTGATTTTGATTTTTAAAAAGGTCCTGTTATTAAAACAAAAACAAACAAACAAAAGTAAGTACCATGGGGGAACATTGTTAAAGTCATCCTTTTCCAAGATGATTTCTCAGTATGGAGAAATTTAGGACTGAACCACGATAAGTGGACTAATATTTGTAGAACTCTTAGAAGAGTGCCTGGCACCTCATAAACACGAGTTTCATGTTTCGTAAATAAATAAACTAGTGGGATGTGGGTGTGGGAGGAGACCTGGTTAGAAACGCCCACCCTTGGGTAGCAGTTGAGTTTCTTTTACAAGTAAGGTGACCAGATTTTAACATTGGTAAAGCGGGACACCATTGACCTGGGGGGAGGGGGTTCTTGATTAAAAATTTGGTCTATCTCCCGCCGTTCCCTAGCTTGTCGTGCATTCTTTCCAAAAATTGGGACTTTTTAAAACGCTGCGGGACGCGGGACAAATTGTTAAATATCTGGACTGTCCCGCCAAAAGCTGGATGTCTGGTCACCTTATGCCTTACTGGCCTTAGAAAAGTCATTCATTTCTGAACCTCAGTTTTCTTG
>PVKE010020577.1:0-27352 GCA_004027555.1 Craseonycteris thonglongyai | reverse complement strand
GCGGGTTGAGCGCTCGCTTTGAGGCCATGAGGACCGAGGATCGAATCCCGGCTCCGGCCCAGGCAGGACCCACGTGCTGAACTGGGGAGTTCCCACAGTTTGGTTCTCTAACTGTCTCTGTCTCTGTCTCTCTCTCTATCTGTCAAAAAGTAAAATAGAAATAACTATGCACTGAAGACAAAAAGATAATTTCTATAAAAAATGTGAAAAGATAAAAAAAAAAAAAAAAAGTCAAAAAGAAAGATATGCATCACCCAGTACATCTCTACAAAATGATGCTTCACATTCTAAAAAGTCAAGTAAAATCTTTATTGATGAATATTTCCCAAAGTCACCATCAGTTGCAGATAGGTTAGCTATAATACAGACTTTTTATGAGCTGTATATGCAGTTCACATTCATTAGGGACTCATAATTAAAGTGAACAGTATATTTATAACCATGTCACAGGGCTTGGAGCCACATTTTCCCATTTTTAATAATTATAATATTTTAGTTGTATCTTAGCTTTTATGATGTAGAGTTTGCCCAGCTGGTGCTTTATTTGCTGTCCTGTTGGCACAATAAGAAGTTTCAAATGATAGCCCTGTGCCTCTGGGAAAATTTAATCCAATTTGTGGCTTTCCAAGAGGAGGAGTCCTGTACACATTCAACTGTAGGATATTCAGCCAAAGAAAATGATGGCACTCCTGTTGTGTGAATCCTTGAAATCCAATTTGTGTGATGTGCTGCCCATTATTCCCTATAGAGAATCCCTCTGGATAGAGATGCTGTAGCGCCTAGAGCTCTTCTGTACTGTAGTGTCCGTGGTTCTGTAATAACTGCCTGATTACAGGCTTCAGAGGGCGGGCACGGCACACTCACAACAATTTCACAGCCTGAAAAAAGGACCATTTTTTTTCACCATCTACATGAAAACTCTGCTCAGGGAAGAATCCATCTAATCAGAACATTTTCTGACAGCATTGAAATGTCAGGCCAGCTGGATCTCCACAGCCCTAGTGAACTTAATCAGCACACTCTTCCCAGAGCCTCTATTCTACAACCTGAGCTACATCTGTCACCCAAATCTGGTTGTGATCATTTCTCCTCATTAGCGCCACACATCCAGAAACAAACCATTCTGCGGTAGCCTCAAAGGCACCCGCTCTGTAAAAGGGGTCTCCTGGAAATGTAATGCCTTACTAACACCATGTCACTTATTCTTCCTCTAATCTTTCCTTTCCCCAATTTCCATAAGGAATGGTTTTCTAAGGTTAATTCTATGCGGTTGATCCATGACTTACATTTTACCAGTTACACCATCAATTGCTATCTCAATCTCTACCAAATATTGCTCCAAATATTTCTTTCTTTCTTTCTTTCTTTTTCCTTCCTTCCTTCCTTCCTTCCTTCCTTCCTTCCTTCCTTCCTTCCTTCCTTCTCTCTCTCTCTCTCTGTCTTTCTCTTTCTTTCTCTCTGTCTCTTTCTCTCTCTAGCTCTTTCTTTCTCTCTGTCTCCTTCCTTCCTTCCTTCCTTCCTTCCTTCCTTCCTTCCTTCCTTCCTTCTTTCTGTCTTTCTCTTCCTCTCTCTCTTTTTGGGTAAAAGATAATAGTATCATTAAACAAAAATGTCACTTCATTCTGTTCCCTTCTATGTCACTGTAATCCATTAACCCAGGTTTTATTCCTCAAACAAACCAAAAGTGATCAGGAGCCCAAGGCTCTCTTCTTATCAAACTTGATGTCAAATAAAATATAGTTAAAATCATAATGCATCATAAGCACAAAGACATATCTACTATCAAGCTCTCTGAGGTTCTTAGAATCTTGTTGAGGAGGGTAGAGAATATGCCCTAAAAACATAACAGTGATATGTTTGTAAAATAACACATAAACAAGTTCCTTCTGTTTTGACAGAAAATACTATGTAAGTACTGAGAAAGTCCAGAGCTGTAATGAGGCCACCAAAAGACATCGTTATATGTACCTTCATGGAGGAGAGCAGGTAGGAAAGTTTGAATGGAAGTACAGGAATATATGAATTGTGACACAGAGCATCATCACCCAGACCCTATTTCTCCAAGGTATGTTCTCATTACAAATGAGATAATACTAGACGGAGGAGTGCCACGTGCTATGAATGCTAGCGTAGTAGGCATATCATAAATGTCTGGTTAAAAAAAAAGCCCCAAGAAATAAATTAATAGAGTCGAGGGAATTAAAGAGGGCTGGAGTATGTCAAGTAAGCAGGGCCTAACAAACGTCTGAAGCAACTACTTACTGGCAAAATGTATCTAATAAGCGATTCCAGATATGCAAAGACAAGTCCTCACAGCAGCTAACCCACCCAAACCTGACAAGAACATTTCTTTTTCCATTTATGGAAAGAGGTAATCATCAAAGAAGTGCATTCTCTAGGTGCTTGCCACTAAAAACTTAAACATTAAGCTGCACTGGGGGAAGCAACATGGAGAATAGAGGGGTAAAACAGGCTTGAGAACATAATGGAGAAAAGCTTGTGTATGTTTTCTCCTCTCTGGAAGGCACAGTGCATTTCAATTAGTTAGGATATACAGTACTTTGTTTTCTCCTAAAAAACAAACAAACCATGATGTAAAGTTTATTCTGGATTATCTGTAATTCTAGTACTTAGGGAAATGTCTGCATTTTCAATTAAGAGCTAAATATACAAATTAAAAGTATTGCACAGTGAAGCTTAAATCTAGCCCTCCCTAGTCAGAGCACATAAACACTAATATCAAATGATGGTTTGGTCATGTGATCCATCCCGCAGCACATACAAATATAGAACATGACCATAAAAAGTAATGGACCATGCCCTCTGCTAAGTAATTTATGACAGCGGATCCAGACTGGAATGCCAGCTGGAATTACCTTCGCCCCGTCTGCTATTTTCACATATACAGCTTTGCACAGCTGATAGAAGCTCCGTCCTGCAAAGAGGACCCAAATTAAGGCTCCTGAAACGATGCACGAGCAGTAAATCCAAATCACAGGCCGACGTATGTTTGGTTTTGAAAAAAGATTTGTTCAATGACTCAATAATCTCTTTTTAAATTAATTTTTGATTCAGGCCATAAGAAAAACATGGGCAACCCTCCCATTTTTTTTTAAATATCAGATTCACGGTGGCTAGCAAGCCAACATTCAGCTTCATAGTGAAGAATGATAAATAGTAGATAATTATTTTATTAAAAATACAAAGTGATCCCAACATCTGACTAAACAGAGAATGAAAAATTCCCTAGCTCTGTGCGTAGTTCTAGCCTTTAAGAAGAATGTGCCATCAAGGCAGTGTGGAATTGCTACAAACTTTGAAATAGTTGCTAAAACAGAGGATATTATCCTTCTTTATTAACCTTTACCCCTCAGATAATCCCCAAATCCCCTGGGTGTGATAATCACCTCACTTCCTTTGGGCGGCCATCCATTATCTAATTCCTATTTTACACAAAGAGAGATGAGCTAATGGGCCTTATCAGATTAAAAAAAAAAAGTCCCCCTGAGTGATGTCCAGCAGGACAGGCTCTTAGCAAATCCTTTCTGCCTCCATAGTCCTGGGTTTCTAAATACCTATAAAGCTACTCCCCATGGTCACAGCTCCCAGGCTCATTCACAGCTTTCTGTTGCTAAAACAAACATGTCTGGACAGAAGAATGACAGAATTACTCTCCTTTCTGATTACCCACCTCTTCGCATCCTGATAAACTAATGATGAGCTTTCCTTTTGGGATTGGGCACTGACGGGGCAGTTTCGGGCTGTCAACTCAAGCAGACCCTGGTGATATCACACCAACTTTTTCCTCTCCTTCCTCTCCTGGTGTTTTATTCTTCTCTTCCAAACTTCGCATGCAAGCCGGGGTGTAATTATCGTAATTTTCTTGCCATGGAAAGGCTCATACAAAAAGCAAAGGTTTCTTTTTGCCTCAGTTCTCCACCCACAACACAAAAGGCCCCTCAGAAAGCTGCTGTTACCAAAAACCAATTCTGTGGGTATTAAAGTACCGTATTTTTCTGTGTATAAGATGATCCCTTTGTCTAAAATTGTTAGACCAAAAATTGGGGGTAGTCTTTTTTTTTTTCTCAAAGATTTATTTCATGGTTTTGAGAGAAGGTGCATCATCAGCTGTGACGTAGCTTCACTCCACACAGGTGGATGTGGGGTCGTGCAGGGTGGGAACCGAACTGGGGGCCTCTCGCGCGGGAGGTGAGAACCTTTGTCGCCAAGTCATCCTGCAGGTCATCAGCTGTGCCGTAGTTCAGCATATGGGTTTGCATGGGTCAGGGCTGGGATTTGATCCCTGGACCTCGAGGTAGTAAGGCAAGTGCTCATCCTGCTGAACTATCCTGGCCTCCCCTGGGGTTCGTCTTATACATGGAAGTAACCTGTGGACTGATTTCTTAATGTTGGGTTAGAAAAGCAGGAATCGTCTTACACATGGGGCATCTTATACACAGAAAAAAAATATGGTATTCAGTTTTTACTGGCTCTTCCTAGACTGTATTTGAGCAGATATTTTAGTTGGGCTTAAGCCTATACTCTTACTCTAGAAATTAAAAGCACATACTGCATTTGGGTGCTTTTGGGTTGGTAGGGAAGAAGTCCAATTCATTCAACAATGTCAGTAAGCACTGAAACTCATGTATACTTAGAAAGTGAGAATATAGTGTTAATTTGGAAAAGGCCATGAAGTGAGTCATTGGTTAGATTCTTAAGTGCTATACTTTCCTGAAACTGTGCCAATCCAGGCCACTGGGAAATACCTCTACTTAATGAAAACATAACAGTATAATACAAAGGATGAATACTTGTGACCTTTTATCTCTCTTCTAGTTTTTCTTTTTTCTTTTCAAGATAAACGTAGAATTATATATTTAAAATCCATTTAAAAGTACTTGCTTGGCACACATAATTAATAACCAGTTACTCACCAGAATATTTTCTTGACTTTGTATTAAGAAAGAACACTTTACAGCAATGTCTTAAAGTATGCATTTCATTTCATATTAGGGCCAGAGTTACTTTCTTGCTTTATGTTATCTGCCACATGCCCCCTAACAATAGAACTTAGCAGCACTAATCATGGCCAAATAGTTCAAGAAGATTCAGTAACCCTAGCAGAGCAATGCAGTGATATTTTTCTGGGCCTAAATGCACATAATGCTTGGGATTTGGGCTTTGTTTATTCATATGCTTTTCCTTACAATTTACAGATTTTGCTCTGGTACCAACTAATTTACCCACCACGTGCTCTGAGATCAAAGTCATGTGACTATTCTGTTTAGTGTTTTTAAATATTAGACAATAATCTGACACCTTATAATTATGGTAAAACATTACAGAGTATTAAATGAAGTAAGTCAGATTGAGAGAATCAGGAAACATATGACCTCACTTATAGGTGGAATATAAAACTGGAAGTAACAAAAAAACAAAAACTTATGAACACACTCAATAGTTTGGTGGTTACCTGAGAGTAAGGGGGGAGGGGGAGGGAGAGTGGTGGTGGGGGGGGTGTTGTGAGTGGGCACCAGGTATGTGGTGATGAAGGAGAGCTGATTCTGGGCGGTGAGCACATAATGCAATGTGTAGAGGATGTAATGTGGTTAGTTGTACATCTGGAAACTATATTGCCAACCAATGTCACCCCAATAATTTTAACAATAAAAAATATATTAATTAATTAATAATAAAAAAAAACATTACAGAAGCACAAAGGATGGACTCATTCTAATTACAAGAAAATTTAAGATAAATGTATACATGTATCTCTATTTCTCTCTCTATACAGAGTGACCCAAAAGTAGGTATACGGTATGCCTACTTTTTGTGTTGTGTGTCAGTGTATATGTGCACCCATATAACCTGTTGTGATGACTTTCATTGGTTCAACTGTATACTGAGTTTTGGGCCACCCTGTATATACCCAAGTGTAATAAAAATAAAATTCAGTTGTGAGATTTGAAAGTTTTCTTGTCTTTCTCTGGATGGTGACTGGATGGATTAACTTGGGAAACCCCAATTCAATGGCTGAACACCTCAAGGAGGGTGAGGTTGCCAAATGGAAGAAGACTTGGTTCCTGAATGACCATATAGAAAACCGTCAGCCAAAAACACAGAGTGGACCTTAGGTGAGCAAGAAAACAATGTCTACACTGTTAAGCCCTTGGGAATTGGGGACTTTTTCCTAAAGCAAATGGTCTGCCCTGACTAATACTGAACTCCTCTCCTCTGTCACTTGGTGCTTATTTGCTTTTTCTCCTTCAGTCTTCATGATAACACTATGAGATAGGAGCTATTATCACCATTTTAAAAATAAGACAATATGGGCTTACAGTTTAACAGTCTTCCCCTAAGTGGGTAACTTGATAAGATGATTTGGTTCACATGGTAACTAACTTGATAAGTTGGTTTGGTTAAAAGTGGAAATGTATTGTGGACTTTACCAGATCAATTTGCCCCAAGTTACCCTGAAAAAGATAGAAGGTTCTCAAATTTAGAAGATACAGATGATTTTTTGTTTGTTTGTTTGTTTGTTTGTTTTTGTTTTTACATTTTGAGTAGCAGGGGTAATGAGTAGAAGAAGATCTGGAATTCAAATCCAGGTGGGCCCAAGTCCAAAGTTTCTACTCTCGACAACCCTCACAAATTATGTTTTATAAAAATCTCAAGCATATTTATGTCCACTCGTAGTCTAGATCTCTCAATGTGCCACACAATTAGCTGATGTCCTAAGGTTACTGTCATTAGGCCTTCTTGCTAGGTTTAAGAGTAATGGATTAGGGGAAGCCGGGATGGCTCAGTGGGTTAAGCGCTCACTGAGCAGCCCCGGGGACCAAAGATCGAATCCCGGCCCCGGCCTGTGCGGAGCCATATGCTGAACTGGGGTGTACTTCCCATGCAGGAGGCCCCCAGTTCGGTTCTCACTCCCCGGGTTCAACCCCTGGCTCCAGGGGGCGTGCTTCCCATGCAGGAGGCCCCTCGCCCAGTTCCTGCCCTGCGCGGCCCTGGCCCACCTGTGTGGAACAAAACCATGCTGAGAACTGATGATGTACAACTATGGAGACCGCTCTGGGTCCTCCCCCTTCTCTCTGTCTGTCAGAAACAATAAAACAAATCTTTAAAAAAGAGTAACAAATTATTAACAAGCTAGATCACAGCTCCCTGCGTTAGAAAGTCCTTCTGAAGTGAGTGCTTTGAGCAGATCACTCCAGGATGGAGGAATGGCCAGAAGGAGTCTCTCATCTGCCTTCCCTTTCTCATTTTTCAGACCGGATAAAAAAATGAAAGGACCAAGAATCAGTTTTAGATTCCTGTTCTATGCACAAGAAGGCACTATTTCCTTGTAAAAGGCCAAGTCCAAATAAAGACAGAAAAAGAGAAGGGTAGAAGTAACTCACCTCCTTCTGGAGGAATTAAAAAACATCAGCCTCCTAGGCGTTTCAATAGAATAAAGTCCACAGGGTGGCCAATGACCTACCATCCATCATCTTCCCTGAAGCTGGAGACTTAAGGGTAATTTTCTGCTTTGTGTACCAGTACACATTAATTCCACACACACATGTGTGCACACACACACAGTTCCACGCACATGCATGTACACACACGCAGACCATTACATTGTCAGCTCTTCGCAGCGTAAGAAGTGTTGAAAATGTGCACAGTGTACATGGGAGAGAAAGAGAATACCTGCTCTTCTTACAGCACAACAGGTGTGCTTCTCTACCCCTCTAACACTGCCTGCAAATCATCTGTGGCTAGAGGAAGTAGGGCCTGGGTGAGTGACAGCCTGGAGACCCCTGTGATGGCCTTCCCAGGTGTTGGTCACCCAGGGCACTCAGCTACTGGAGGTTACATTTTTAGCTCAGGCCAGAGTTTGGGGGGTCACTCATGGTGGAGATGACTAAAGATCATATTTCAGTCTCTCCCAGGAGATGTGAAATGTCTCCGTGCCAGAGAACACTACTTTCACCTCTATTGAATTAAACCCTTTCTACAGTTTTACTTTGACATATAAATCTTATATATGACTCTGCAGGGTGACTCTTATTATGTATAGTGTCTATGCAAAGTCCCACGGCCAGGTCACTAATGTGTCACTGAATTTCATTTTTTGTACCTATAACTTACAATGAATGTACCGGTATTCTCCTTCTAGCCACCTGTTGCAAAAGTACGTAAATGAATAGTTGAGTGTGCTAGGGTCCCTTGAAAATTTCTGCACTTATAGAATGGGGGCATCTTGGCCATTTTCCATGTGAGAAGGCTTCCATCAACTGAGAAGAGACAGGCTTGATTAATTGCCACTAAAATTCCCAGAAACGATACTGAAAGGAGTAGGCCATTCTTTTGCCCCAAGATCATTTTTATAAGTTACAACTCGGGGTGAGAAGAAAAGCATGATACTGTGCACATGTTTCATAGCTTTTGCTACGTCATAAGCGTTGTAATATAACAATGAAAGAGGTACTTTTGAAGTACAAGGTATCATGACCCGTCAGTGCATCATGAAACCCATTCACTGGGCCATGATCAGTCTTAAAAAAAAAAAAAAATAAGGGACAGAACAACAATGGACTAGGAGAAAAATATCAGAAAGTGGTACACTTGGTAAGGAGAACTATTGTTTTGTGAAAGTGGGTGTTAAAATAAAATGTACTATATTTTTCCATGTATAAAATGACATTTTTGTCTAAAATTGTTAGATCAAATATTGGGGGTTGTCTTATACATGGGTGTCTTATACATGTTGGGTTAGAAAAGTAGAGGTCGTCTTATACGTGGGGGCGTGTGTCTTACACAGGGAAAAATAGGGCAATTTTTTTCTATGCGTCGTGGTTGAAGAATTTGAAAACTGTTATAGCAGAGACTACATAAAACATGCTTCTTAGTCTAAAATGAGAAAGAAAATTCGAAACGGGATGTCATCATTGTTAATCAGGCCTACAACTGAACCTCTTATCCTGCTTTTCCCAGAGTAGATGGAGTGGTGAGGGTAGAGAACTCTGAGGCGGCAGGGAAGAGAAAACACATGGTGGGCAGCTTCACATGTGGGTCTGTGGCTCATGGCCTTCATTAAAAACAAACAAGCAAACAAACAAACAAACAAGCAAACAGAACTACTAATTAATTGGTTTAGAGTCTGGCAAAGAGAAGGGTCTCAAGGCAATTTGTATTAGTTTTCTATGGCTGCATGGATTTTACGTGTTTCTTTCCTGAACAGAGTATGGGATTTCCCCAATTGTATTTAACCAAGGAACTTTCTTTTTGGAACTTTTGCTAAATAAATCCATCACTTTATTAATATTACTATAATCCTAATATTATATTGGAAGCAGCTGTATTGTTGTTTTATTTCCTCTAGGATGCCTTTCTTGATATCGTTGTCTACAACAAGCATGTCCAACCTGAGGCCAGGGCAGCTTTGAATGTGGCCCAACACAAATTCATAAACTGTCTTAAAACATTATTTTTTTGTTGTTGCAATTTTTTGTTTAGCTCATCAGCTATTGGAGTGTTAGTGCATTTTATTCATGGCCCAAGACAATTCTTCTTCCAAGGAGACCCGGGGAAGCCAAAAGGTTGGACACCCTGGTCTGTAAGATCCCTACTTCCCAGAGTTTTGGTAGCACTGATGGTCTACCTCGTTAGACTGGCAGTTTGCTCATAATTGATAAATGTAAAATACATTTTTACTTAAAAAATATTTTAGAGAGAGAGAGAGAAGGGGGAGGGCCCAGAGCAGTCTCCATAGTTGTACATCATTAGTTGTGACATGGTTTCATTCCATACAGGTGGATGTGGGGCTGTGTAGAGTGGGAGCCAAACCGGAGGCCTTCCTCCTGGGAGGCGGGAACCTTCACCATCGGGCCATCCTGGCAGTTACCATTTGTGCTGTGGTTCAGCATATGGGTCTGCACAGGCTGGAGCCAGAAATCGAACTCCAGCCCTCGAGATTGCAAGGCAAGTGCTCAACCGCTGAGCTATCCCAACATTCCTATTATGTTTACTTTTTGATAGTCACCCTCTAGTAAATTTAAATATTTATTTATTTATTTATTTTGACAGAGAGAGAGATACAGAGACAGAGACAGAGAGAGAAATGAACTGGAGGAGCTCCCAGTTCAGCATATGGTTCCGCACGGTCTGGGGCCGGGATTCGATCCTCGGTCCCCAGCCCTGCAAAGTGAGCGCTTAACCCACTGAGCCATCCGGCTTCCCCACCTCTAGTAAATTTAATGTCTTGAAAGCTGGAACTCTGGCTTAAAGCAACAGTGTAGGACACTGGAGACAACTGTGCAGGAGTGAAGCATGTTGGCTGAGATTTCTGGGGATCAGAGTTCTCCTGGGTCAATTCATCAGCTTTGGAAATAATGAGTAAACCAGTTACTCTCTCTCTCTCTGAACCTCTCCTGGCTCATCTTTAAATTCAGAGTGCTGCAAGAGATGATTTCTCAGGGCTCTTCCCACATAATATTTGACATATGCCTGTCCCCAAGCCCTGTCCCTCTCATGGGTGCTTGTTTCTACAGTGTCTGGCCCACAGTAAGCAATAACTATTTGCTCACTAATTCACTGTGAGCTTGCACTGTTGTGCATTCCAGTATTTTATCAGTACTCACCTGTGCTATGGGAGGTTGCTAGCTTCCGGCTGGCCAGGGTGCTCATCCGCAGTTTTAGGCATCTAGCTTACCTGACACTCAGGCCACAACTGACTGCTAAGGTTGGTTTGGCCTTGCCTTATGCTTCTTCAGCTTAATGGTTACCTTCTTCAGCAAGCTTAGGGGTACCCGCTAGGAGATCACCTGGCTTAAAATATCTTCCCTTTTGAATGTTTAAAATTCCTATTACAGATTCATTCTCTATCATTTTATCTCAGAGCCCTATTAGAACTCTCAGCAAACAATTCTATGAGTAATAATTTAACAACTCATTCACTAGAAAGTAAGTCACCTGTATAAGCATGTAATGTGAGCCACAAATAAACCTCTGCTGCTGTAAGTCACTAAGATTTTGGAGATGTTTGTTATAGCAGCACAACACAGCATCGCTTTGATATAGAAAAGTTAGGAGAAGAGATCATGAGTTTGATTTGGCTATGGAGGGATTCTGTGCTTGTGGGGCATTCAAGTGGTGACACCCACGTTCTTGCTGCTTAAAGCACAGACCCCCACCAGCAGCATCTGGGAGTTTCTTAGAATTTCACTCTGGGGCCCTACCCTAGACCTACTGATCCAGACCCTGCACTTGAACAAGCTCTCTGGGTGATTCAAGTGAGGATTAGAGTTTGAGAAGCAGTAGTCTAAAAGCAATTGAAAATGAAACTCAAGCCCCTGAGACCAGTAAGAGCTAGAGGCATAACTGTGAGCCATTCATACACCACGGGTTCTCTAAGTGTGGTCCCTGGACCACCAGGGGAGAACTTTTTAGAAATGCAGATTCTTGGGCCCCAACCAGCATCTACTGAATTGGAAATGGTCAGTGGGTCCTGGTGACCTGTGTCTTAACAACCCTGCAGGTAACTCTCATACACACTGAGGTCTGGGAACTACCGTCACAGGTCAATGAGAGTTGAAATTGTAGGAGTTAATATTCTTCTGAAAAAAGAAAGGGAGGTGGACGTGAACCATCACAATATTGTTCCTAGGACTTGCGTTATGGTAATCTTCCTTATGATAAACCTTCTAGAATGTACAAGGGGAAAATCAAGGCCTGGTCATGTACTATTCTCAAATCTGTGGTTTCTATCGACAGTCATCTGGATAAAGATGGAGGGGACAAAAAGGGGCATGGGCATCCAAAAGGGGCATGAAAGTATTGCATTTTGCCTAACTGATCCTGCTGGGGCTTGCTACACAGAGCACAGAACAAGTGCTACAGCGAACGCTGCCAGCACCTGCCCTGCCTGGTTCTGAGTCCCCCCGAACAGATCCATTCCTCTCCTTTCTATCAAGAATGCAGTAGAGTAAGAAGGTGGAACCACAGATATTACAGCCAAGAATCTGCCTAGCCACAAGCTGAGCCACACTTTACCCCTGACCGTTGGCTCATTTTGGGTTGGGATGCCATGGTCCCAGGGCATTCATTCGTTTGTTCACTCATTCGTTTTTTTTTTGTGTTTTTTTTTACAGAGAGAGAGAGAGAGAGAGAGAGAGAGAGAGAGAGAGAACTGAACTGGGGGCACTCCCCAGTTCAGCACATGGGTCCGCACGGGCTGGGGCCGGGATTCGATCCTCGGTCCCCGGCGCTGCAAAGTGAGCGCCTAACCCACTGAGCCATCCTGGCTTCCCCTCATTCACTTCTTCAACCAATATTTAATGAGTGACATTTATCAGCAAGGCCTGCAAGGCCATAGAGAGGCCTTTTGTTGTTTGTTCTTAAGAGGAGATTGAGTGGGACATCAGCCAAGAAAGTTCTTCCCTCCAACTGAGACTCTTAAAATGCCCCAAAGTCACCTGTCCTCTTACTTCAATCACAGAAAAAGCCAGGCTAAGGCTGTGTCTAGAATGCATCACATTGGGATTTCCTAGTTTCACTGTTCTCTTTTGAAAAGGAAAAAAAAAAAAAAAATCAGGGCTTGAGAAAGCCAAGGAAGAACTGCATCCATGGAGGAACATAGAATAATATTTCCATTCCTACAAAGCCACCTGGCTAGGCTGTGTGCTAACACCTCATTTTCTACAAGAAATGTCCATCCAGGTGGGGATGGCAACTCTGGTGACAAGTGAGAATCACCTGACTCTCAAGGCCAACACCACTCCTCAGACCAAGTAAACCAGAACCCCTTGGAGTGTGATCTAGGCACTGGTACTTAACAATACTTCCTGGGTAATTCCACTGCAGAGGCAGGGCTTGAAACCCGTTCCCAGGAGGGTCTAGGCCTCAGGTCTGGGCCCTTTATGGAGCTGAGCTTCATCCCCTGAAAGTCCAAGTCCTAGTTTCCTAGGATTCTCAGCTCAACTTTCTCAATTTCAAGAGTTTGTCCTAGAATTCAAAATGAGCTATTAAATTGAAGCTACTGTCTGATAATGAACACTAAATTATTTTCTATATTTATATGTTTGACAAAATTCAGATGCAGATATTTAGTCAGGAACACAATTGTTATTTTTTTCCTGTTTAACAAGGTATGCTGGTAATAGATACACTTTTTAATGAATAATTTCATTCATTACACACTGATGTAGCCTATCTATGCTACTTATGAAATAGAAGATAATTCAATTCATACAAAGAATATAGAGATGACAGATGTGAACCCTTTTTGAAAACCAAGTGGCACAAAGTACGAACTAAAAATTAGGAGTAAGCACTTCCTTAATTATAAAACAGTCGTGAGACTAGTATAAAGCACGCAGATGATATAAATACATTGACCTTTTAAACTGGTGATGTGAACTGTTACAGTATGAATTTGGCCATCGTAAGATCATGAAGACAGAAGAAATGTTTCATATCAGGATCTGGATTAGAGACAAAACCTACATGTGCTGTAAATCTCATTCGGGGGATGTCTTTCACAGCAACTGGTTCTGTTGCTTCCTCGTTTTTTATCTCACACTGTCCATCCCCTAGGCAGCCCCATCTCAGGATACATTCTTACCTCGTGGGGTTGTTGGTACTGAGACGCCATCAGAAGGAAAGCTCGTTGGGCCTGGAAGGCGCTATGCACCATTTCTGCCTGGAAGCAAAGAGGAAGAGGGAAGTTTAAATGTTTGAGCTCCTAAACCACATGACCATGTGATTCAATAATTCCATCCCTAGGTAGACAAGGGCTGTCTGGAAGGTATCCAGCCATGTAATAGGAAACACAGAGGCATTTTTGGTGGATTGTTCCTAGGCAGCGCTCATAAACCCAAGAAAAATGACAACTTCTGCCCACACAAAAAACTTGTAAATAAATGTTCATAGCAGCAGTATTCATCATTGCCATTGTGGAAACAATCAGAATGTCCATCAAGTGATGAGTAAGTAAACAAAGTGTGATACATCCAAACAATGGAATGTTATTGGGCATTCGAAAAGACATGAAGCGCTGATGCGTGTTACAAAGTGGGTGAAACTTAAAAACATGCTGAGTGAGAGAAGCCAAGCGCAGAAGACCATTATGTGTGTGATTCATTTACCAGAAATAATCAGAATAAGCAAAATCTACAGAGACAGCAGGTAGACGGGTGGCTGCCAGGGGCTGGTGGGAGGAAGGGATGGGAGGGACTACTAACAAGTATGGGGTTTCTTTGGGGTGGGGGGTGGGGGGGTGGAGCAGGGTAATGAAACTGTTCTGGAATGAGACAGTGGGGATGTTTTTACAACTTGGTGAGTATACTAAAAACCACTGAATGGGACATTTTTTAAAAAAGATTTGTTTTATTATTTTTGACAGAGACAGACAGGCAGAGAGAGATAGAGAAAAGGGGGAGGGCTCAGAACAGTCTCCACAGTTGTATGTCATCAGTTTCCAACATGGTTTCATTCCACACAGGTGGGCGGGGACTGCGCAGGGCAGGAACCAGGTGGGGGTCTCCCACATGGGAGTCATTCCCCATCGAGTCAGGGGCCAAACTGGGGGGGAGAGGGGAGAAGAGAACCGAACTGGGGGCCTCCCACATGGGAAGCACATCCCAGTTCAGCATATGGGTCTGAATGGGCCTGGGCCAGGATTTGATCCTCGGTCCCCGGCGCTGCAAAGCAAGCGCTTAACTCGCTGAGCCATCCCGGCTTCCCCTGAATGGGACATTTTAAAAGACTGAATGTCATGATATGTGAATTACATATCAATATAGTTGTTAAAAAAATGTTTGAGCCCCCAAGTGTCATTGTTTTCAAAAGGTGTCTTTCCAATTCATAGTGTGCCCAAATCTGCTCCATACCTTCTGGTGAGAAGAAAACTGTCCCTTAAGCCATTCCCATAAAGATAAGCTCACTGAGAGCTGGTAGCTTCTACCACTATTCATTCAGATGGACCAGGAAGAAATCTCAGTGCTTCCTGGATGCCCCTGCAAAGGATGTGTGGGGGTGGAATGTCTTCTCACACATGGTATCACATGCTCTGATCTTTACCCTCTGCCTACTCTTTTTTCTTTTTTTTGGACAGAGAGACAGAGAGGAGGGGGTGGGCCCAGAGCAGTCTCCATAGTTGTATGCCATTGGTTTTTTTCATATAGTTTTACTCCACAGGTGGGAGCAGGGCTGTGCAGGCAGGAATGGGGCCTGGGACCTCCCCCATGGGCCCCGGCAAGAAGTAAACTGGGGACACACCCCAGTTCAGCATATGGGTCTACACGGGCCGAAGCCGGGATTCGATCCTTGGACCCCAGGGCTGCAAAGGGAGCGCTCAACCCACTGACCCATCCCAGCATCCCTTCTTCCTACTAATGATTGCTTTAATTTTTTTAACTTAAAAAGTTACAGAAGAGTACCAAAAATAAAATAATTCCAAATAGTCATATCACCCACCATTAATCATTTTGGGCATTTTTTCCCCTAAGTTTTAAAGAGTTTGCACAGTTGTCTTCATAGCACAGACCATAATGAATTAGAATAAGTTTTTAAATGCTGAAGATTGCAAAGCTTAAAGTTTAAAAAAATGCCTCACAACCTAGAAATAACCATTCTTGACATTATGTGAACATCCTTGCAGTTACCTCCTAAGATATATCTGCAGACTTTTATAAAATGAGACCCTACCCTAGGTGCACTTCTTTAAAAAGAAAAAGTATAAATTTTAATTATGATTGAATAGCAGAAATCCAAGAGAAAGAATTGATAAACTTCAAATAAAAGTTTTGTTTTTTTTTAAACTATACATTTTTATACCATTTATTTATTTATTTATTTATTTATTTATTTATGAATGACAGAGAGAGAGAGAGAGAGAGAACTGAACTGGGGGAGCTCCCCAGCTCAGCACGTGGGTTTGCACGGGCCGGGGCCAGGATTCGACCCCCGGTCCCCGGCGCTGCAAAGTGAGCGCCTAACCCACTGAGCCATCCCGGCTTCCCCTAAATAAAAGTTTTTATACTATAATACGCATGCCCTGAATAATCATTCTAAGGTTAAAAAAAATTATAAAATATTAAGAGGTTGCAATAATTATGTGTTGACATTTTTTTTTAAGATTTATTTTTATTGTTTTTGACAGAGAGAGAGAGATACAGAGACAGAGGCAGAGAGAAGGGGAACAGAACAGTCTCCATAGTTGCACATTGTTGCTTCTTCCACATAGTTTCATTCCACAGGTGGGCGGGCTGCACAGGGCAGGAACTGGGCCGGGGTCTCACCCTGGTGAGAACTGAGCTGGGGGCACTCCCCAGTTCAGCACATGGGTCCGCACGGGCCGGGGCCGGGATTCAATCCTTGATCCCTGGGGATGCAAAGTGAGTGCTTAACCCACTGAGACATCCGGCTTCCCCTGTGTTGACATTTTTAAGTACATAATACAACTTTAGACAATGCTGACTGGGAATCAATTGGGAATGATAAAAACATCAGCACTTTCTCACTTCTTTCTACCTCTGGTCCATACTTTTTACTATTTTTATGTTGCCCAATTAGTAGCATTCATAGTCTATCTGCAATATTAATTCCCATAATTTAGGATTAGTTGTACATTGAAATACACCGAGTAGTTCTCAGCAGTTATTTTACTATATCTTCATTTCTGAGTTACTTGGATGTTTTTATTGGCTGGACTCTTATTATCAAGTATTTTATTATTATTCACTTTTGAGAAGGAGAGAAAGAGAGAACGAGTGAAACAGAGAAGGAGTAAGGGCCCAGAGCAGTCTCCATAGTTGTACATCATTAGTTGTGACATGGTTTCATTCCACACAGGTGGATGTGGGGCCACGTGAGGTGGGAACGGAACTGGAAACTTCCCACATGGGAGGCGAGAACTTTCACCGCTGAGCCATCCAGGTGGTTACCAGTTTCGCCACAGTTGAGGCTGGAAATCAAACTGAACCTCACAACTGTGAGGCAAGTACGCTTGGCCACTGAGCTATCCCAGCATCCCCACCAAGTATTTTAATTATTAAAAAAAAGTCTCAAGGTTGCCTTATTTCTTCAGGTCTAAGCATATCTCCCTGTTGTTTTTATATTTTAACATCTTGGCTGGATATGACATTCTGGCTCTCTCTCAGATAGCATGGCACTAAATGTGGCAGTAGAGAAATCTGAAGCCAGCTTCACATTTTTCTTTCTTGTAGGAAATTGACTTTTTCTGGGTTGACATCTGAAGAATTATTTCTTTATCCTTGAAATTTAATAGCTTAACTAAGATATGTTTAGGTTTTGTGCACTCCACATTATAGTTCCTGGAATAGCTTTGGTCCTTTATTCACTTATGGGAAATTTTCTGACATTTTAAAAATTCTTTTATTTCATTTGTTAGAACCTCTATTCATGGTCTCCAATAATTACCCTCAGATTGTATAATATCTGAATGTCTTCATATTGTTCAAATTCTTTTTCTACCTTTCATTTCCTTGTCTGTCATCTGCATTTACTATGGTTAGTAAACAGATTTTCAACAGGTTCTCTTATATGCATTAATGTTTTCTATTTATAGGTAATTTCTACATTAATGTTGTTTTTCTTCTTGATTTGTTAGACTTTCAATTTTCCTTTTCATTCCATTCTTATAGGATTACCACCTTGCTTTAAGCTTTTTAAAAAATACATTGATACTTTTACTAAGCTCTAAAAATTTAGATTATATTGCTATTAAGCCATTATGAGGAACATGTTTCTATTCCCTGCTTGGAACATAGGCCATTCATTCTATTTTTTTAGGTCTTCAGATTTGAGATCAACTTACCCAGTTCAGAACCCAGACACGAAGCCTTTACATTAACATAGGGAAGTAGCCCCACAGTTACCTCTTCTTGTTTCATATTGTTCTTTCCTGATTTCATGTCTTTGAAGGTATGTCTTTAACGGGGTGGGGAACAAGGGCAGTTAGGAACCAAATGCTGCTCAGCCATCACTTACTGAAATGTACTAGTTTCCATTATGGGCTTTTTGTTTGGTTACTATCAATTTTTTTACACCCCTTTCACCCCCAATTTGTGGGGAGAAAAAAATTCTGATTTAGTTTTATTTGGTCACAAATTTATGTTCTTTTACACTTATTGATTGACTTCATCCTTGATATCCTTCTTGTTAGCTTCGCATCTGTTTGAAGGCAGTTTCTATCTCTCTATCATCTTGGATAATGACTTCTTTCTATGACAGACAGGTAGGAGCCAGGTTAATACATTCTGAAAACAGACAACTAGAATGGCAGCAATAGGATTAGGTTAGTTTCATCCCAATGTCAATATTAGACAATTTTCTGGGCTGGAAGGGGACATGTGTGAAGTCACTGGGACATGATGAGCTTTAGTCATTGTACTTCATGACCACATTTTGGTATCTGACAAATTTTCTAAAATATTTACTGAAATGAGCACCTTAATCTTGTTTTTAACTTTTCGTATTATTTCTCAGCCCATGAATTTTTTTCTACTTTGAAAACAAATTTTATTGTTGTCGCTTTTTTTTTTTGTGTGTGTGTATGTTTGGTTTTTTTTTTTGACAGAAAGAGAGACAGACAGAAAGAGACAGAGAGAATGGGGAGGGCCCAGAGCAGTCTCCATAGTTGACAGCATTAGTTTTCCTGAAAATAAATTTTAAATTACCCATTCAATCATCATCAGTATAACTGATTAAGTTCCATGAATGTTTAAATGAGGGTACATTTTCCGCTTCAGAGTACACCAACTCCTCTTTTCTTTGTCTCGGTAGCCTGGTGGCTGGAATTATATTGCTAGGATCCTATTCCTTAGGGAGGAATAGAGGATTTTCAAATTTTCCTGTCCTAGAGGCCTTTATGGCCCTATAAATGTGAAGCTCTGAGCTGCCTGAATGCTCATGCATGTATCAAGATGTATCTTTTCAGGGTTCAAATGGACCACTGTCAACCACATTTCCAAAAAAAAAGACCGGAATATAACTTTCGAGAGCCTAGATATAAATAAAATAACTGGACTTCTCCCAGTAACAATAACATAGAGGTATTGTCCTCATCTATGAAAAGACTTGCAGAGTTGACTGAATTATAGTTGCTGTGGAAACAGTAATTTGGAATCGCCTGACTTCTGTCGTTAAAATTGCTGCTCGAAACTAACATTAACAATATTTTTGTAGTTATCCCAAGATGAACAGTATCATTAGCTTCTTTTACTTTCCCTGGAAACAACATGGAGCCTGTTACTAATAGAACAATTTTCTGGTAGGTCCGATTGGTGAAGATGGCCAATTTTATTAATTAGTCTCTTTCCCAAATGGCCTTTCATTCAATAATAGGGTTAGGGATTGGAGCAAAAAAAAAAAAAAAAGGCTGAATACCTAGATATCTACTTCAACACATTCTTTCACTTTGCTTATGTAGATAAATTTGAGGATTCCACTGTGTGCTTCTTCCAGCTCAGTGGAACTCTGGGAATAATTTGTAGACTCTAAACCACATTCATTTTTAACCTCATCTTTCCACATTTCAAAGGATTTCCATTTCACCTTTGAAATATTCTGACCTACTGGCTTCTCACTTCTGGAAAGTTCCATGAGTCCCTTCAGCCAGCCAGCATCCTATTTAGGAGCAATTTTACTGAACCTGCTGAGTTCTGATAACTTCAAAGGGAGAATTTGGCTCACTCAGGAAGATCAAAACATTGTGAAAGAAAAAGCCAAACGTAGGGATTTTCAGTAATGACAAATAATTGAAAATTTTTTGCTGAGTTTGTCCATCACACACGTGCAGGGTTCAGAGAGCCTCAGCGACCTTTGTGGGTATACATGTGCTTCTATCTGCCTGTGAGCACGCGGGTGCATAGAGGAAAGGGACAGTTTTCCTAAGAGTCAAAGGTGTGCATTGTGTTTGAACTCTATCAATTATCACTTAGGCAACTGGGGTTCTTGGACAGATAGGTTGATGGACCATGTTGTTCTGTGGTCTGAAGGGAGAAAGTAGGAGAACAAATTTCAGTAATCAGTTTAAAGCAAGCCTCGGGCCAAGCAGACACCAGACAACTTAGTTCCATGTAATCCCCTAGGGAGAGGGCTGGCTCTCCGAGGAAGCCCAGCTGATCTCGGAATGGTCATCAAAGCTTTGCATAGTTTCATTGGGAAAGTTAAAGATTGCAAAGGGCCATGTGGACGACAAAATGAACAGGTGCGACTAGGGGAAAAGGCACAGGAGGAGATGCAAAAAGCACCGAGCCAGGGACCCTGTGCCAAAGGCATTTCCAGATCTTCTGAAACCGTGTCAGCCCTTTGCTTTAAAACCAGACAGCGAAGGGAAGGAAGGGGCTCCTCCTCTAAGGTCAGGGGAATGGGCATCTCATTGGGTGCAACTGGTGAGCCCTGGGAAGGTCACTGCCAATGCCATCCCCGCTTTCCTCCCCAATTAGTCCACCACTGTGCTATATTTCATTGAGATATTGTATTTTTAGATCTTATTCTGTAGGGGCCTCTAAGTTACCCTAAAAGAGAAGTCCCTTGAGTTTCAGCCAACATGGAGGTAAAGATGAAAGCAAGACAGGAAAATGGGTCAACAAAAAGGTGCTAGCATGCCAAAGGTAAATTTCACCCACCTCACAATTTTGTTTAAAACAAGACTGAAGATGCCTCATTTTGCAGACATGGACAGAAGCACTGACCCTATAAAGACAGATTATAAAAAGCACCTGGGATGACATATTCAGAACCATGAGGAAGGTTTACATCAGCGGTTCTTGGCCTTGAGTGTACATTATAGCCACTTGGAGGGTTTGTTAAAACAGGTTGTTGGGGAAGCCGGGATGGCTCAGTGGGTTAAGCGCTCACTTTGCAGCCCCAGGGATCGAGGATCGAATCCCGGCCCCGGCCCGTGTCGATCTATATGCTGAGCTGGGGAGTGCCCCCAGTTCGGTTCTCACCAGGGTGAGACCCCAGCCCAGTTCCTGCCCTGTGCAGCCCCGTGCCCACCTGTGGAATAAAACTACGTGGAAAGACCAATGATGTGCAACTATGGAGACTGTTCTGGGCCCTCCCCCTTCTCTCTGTCTCTGTATCTCTCTCTCTCTCTCTCTCTGTCAAAAACAATAAAAATAAATCTTTATAAAAAAGATTGTTGAGTCTCATGCTCAGGGTTTCAGATTCAGCAGGATTGGGTGGGCCCAAGAATTGATGTTTCTAATAAATTCCCTAACAAATGCTGCTTGCTATAATTGCTTATTAGTTCAAGAAGGGTTTTTTTTGTTTGTTTGTTTTTTCTTGTTGTTGTTTATTCTTTTGGATTTTTTACATAGATGATGGTCACGGCATCTGCAATGAAAGACAATTTTGTCTTTTTTTCCAATCTGTGTACTTTTTAATTCCTTTCCTTGCCCAATTGTATTAGCATGCATAGGTCTTCCATATGAGTGGTGAGAGGAACATCCTTACCTAGCATCTGATTGTAGTGGAAAAGCTTTCTTCAAATTTTTTACCATTAAGTCTGATGTTAACTGTGGTTTTTTTTGTAGATAGTCTTTATCAAGTTGAGAAAGTTCCCCTTCTAGTCCTCGTTTAGTGATTTTTTTTTTTTTATTATTCACGAATGAGGGTTGGATTTCATCAAATGCTTTTCTATACTTATTAATGTGATCATGTGATCTTTCTTTTTTTATTCTGCAGATGTGATAGATTACATTAGTTGATTTTTGAATGTTGAATCAGCCTTGCATAATGGGCTAAAGCCCACTTGGTTGTGGTGTATAATTCTTTTTATTTGTTTTTTAATTTACTAATATTTTGTTGAGAATTTTTGCATCTGTGTTCATGAGATATATTGGTCTGTAGTTTTCTTTTGTTATGACGTCTTTTGTCTTATTTTGGTACTAGGGTAATGCTGGCCTTGTAGAATGACTTAGGAATCATTCTCTCTGCTTCTAGCCTCTGAAAGAAATTGTAGAGAATTGGTATAATTTCTTCCTTAAATATTTGGTAAATATTCATCAGTGAACCCATCCAGGCCTGGTGCTTTCTATTTTTGGAAGGTTACTAATTATTAATTCAATTTATCTAATAGATATGATGCCTATTCAGATTGTCTATTTCTTCTTGTGTGAGTTTTGGCAGATTTATCTTTCAGAAATTGGTTCATTTCATTTGGTTATCAATCTGTGGGCATGGAGTTATTGACAATATTACTTTATTATCCTTTTAGTTTCCATGGGATCTGAAGTGATGTCCTCTCTTATTTCTGATACTATTGATTCGTGTCCTTGCTTTTTTATCTTTATTTAGTCTAGCTAGAAACTGATCTTTTTCTTTTCTTTTTTTTTATCATTTCAAAGAACCAGCTTTTGGTTTCTTTGTTTGTTTGTTTTTTCTATTGATTTCCTGTTTTCAATTTTATTGATTTTTGCTCTAATTATTATTATTTTTCTTTTTTTCCTAGTTTCCTAGGTATAAACTTATATTATTGATTTTAGATATTTCTTCTTTTCTAATATATTTATTCACTATTATAAAAATCCCTCTAAGCACTGTTTTCAGTTTTCACTGCATCTTCAAAATTTTGATTCATGACTGTTTTTCTATTTGTTGCCTTTGTCATTTGTTTCTATTTTTGTCTTCCATTCCTGCCATTTGTGGTTTTAAGCATTTTGTATGATTCCATTTTCCCTTCTTTCTTAGCGTACAAGTTATACTTCTTTAAGTTTGATCTGGAGTTCACAATATATATTTACAATTAATCCAAATCCACTTTCAAATAACACTATATGACTTCACAGTAGTGTAAGTACCTTATAATAACAAAATATTCTTAATCCCTTCCTCCTGTCCCATTGTTATTCATCTCACTTACATTTAAGGCTACATAATACATGTGTGTATATAATATATAAATAAGTATATATAGTTGAATACATTGTTACTATTATTTTGAACAAATTGTTAGATCAATTAAGAATATGAAAAATGAAAGTTTTTATTTTCACTTCATTTATTTCTTCTTTAGTTCTCTTCTTTTCTCTATATAGATCCAAGTTTCTGACTTTTACTCATTCTCTCTAAAAACTTAGTTTTAACATTTATTACAAAGGCAGATCTACTGACAATTCCCTCAATTTTTGTTTGTCTGAGAAGGCCTTTATTTTTCCTTCATTTTTGAAGGATAATTTTGCAGGATACAGAATCCCAGGTTGGAAGTTTTTTACTATCTTCTTGCTTACATGGTTTCTGACAAGCAGTTAGATGTAGCTCTTATCTTTGTTCCTACGTAGGCAAGGTATTGTTTTTCTCTGGCTTCTTTCATACTTTTATCTTTGATTTTCTGTAATTTGAAAATGATAAGCTGAGGTGTAGTTTTTAGGCATTTTTGCTTTTTTGGTGTTCTCGAAGCTTCCTGGATCTGTGCTTTGGTGCCTGCCATTCATTTAGGGAACATTCTTCAGTTATTATTATTTCAAATATTTCTTCTGTTACTTTCTTTCTTCTCCTTGTTCCCATTATGTAACTGTTTCACCTTTTGTAGTTGTCACACAATCCTTTGAGATTCTGTTCTTTATTTATTTATTTACTTATTTATTTTTAAGTCTTTGTTCTTGAACCTATGTCTCTGGACTGTGACCTTCACAAGCGTTTCCCAATTTTTTCCCCTTTAGGTGGGACAAGATGGCTAGAGTGGGCTGGACTTGGGTATTTCTCTGCCCAATGTGGAAGACTACAGCCAGTTAGAGTTGAGCATTTCCTGTCTGATAATATCCTATCAGGTTAGGTAGGCTCTGGTTATGTAGTTTCCCCTGAGGACAGGCCTTGTAAAGAACAGAGTGCTCTGGCTTATTTCACAATGTTCCCTTTCCCCCTGCCCAGATGCAAGACTGAGGGGGGTTTCTCCCCAATATTTACTGTGGAAACCTAATCAAGCTGCTGGAGGCAACTCTCACAATATTGTGGAGCCAACGTCTCACTCCCATGACTGGGTCCCCCTGGAGTTCTTAACTCTCAAAGTTGTCTGCATTGAGTTTTCAAAATCTTGTCAATGACAGTTAAGGTTTTTCTACCCAAGCATTGGTTTCTGTGGCAGTTTCCCCTCATGCGTCTCTGTTCCAATCAGCTTCAATTCCTGTATTTGCCGATCGCTCAGATCTTGGGGACAGCAGTTGACCCCGTGTTCTCCCTTCTCTTGTGGATCTAAGAAGAGCTGCTGTTTTTTTCAGTCTGTGCAGCTTTTTACTTGTTAGGATGAAGTGGTGACTTCCAAGCTCCTTACATGCACAACTAGAACCTGGAAATCCCTCCTCCACTTAAAAAAAATATATAATCATAAGCTTATTCCATTTCAGTTTTCAAACAACATTTTGGAACTTCCATCCAAGCCTCATCCTTTTGGTGACAAAGCATCTCCGTTACCTGCCTTTGACATCCGAGTATGTGTTTGGGACTGTGGATAAGGTGTGGGAGGGAGAGTTATGCACACCTATGTGGGAAGGACTTGGGGGCAGTTATCTGGTCGAGAGGATGGTGGGATTGTGATGATGGGAGGTCATTAAGAGGCTCTACGATAAACATTATTTTTACTTAGACTGTTCCTATGTGTTCAAAATGGCAAAGTTCAGTAATGATACTTTATCCTTACTACATGAGATATTTTCCTTTGTGTTTATTTTAGTTGTTTTTATCATATTTATCTGGGGATGCTTAGAGGTATCTATGAAGATTATTGGGGTAGGGGTTGACTAAAGCAACACCCAAACTGTCCCTTTATGCCATCATGGCCAAGAATAAAACATACAAGTATTTAATGCTTCTTCTCCACAGCTACTTTAGTTCCCATGGACTTTTGCCAATGTTGCATGATAAGTTTGGGAAACAGTCCCTCTCTTCACAATGTGCCAATAAGAAAGGCCAAAAGAAGCCAGAATTACCACCAACAAAGAGACTAGTACATATGCTTTTGCTAAAACTTGTTCTAAGGGCAAAATTAGTTTGTCAGCAATGTAGTCTAAAGCTAAAAGGTAAGTGGAATATCAGGTTGGCTATTTGTTGTTGAACCTAGACTTGTCACAATGATACAGGAGAAGGGCCCAGCTTCACATAGACTATATAATTGGCCCCATCATTACAGTGAGCATCGTAATATCTTACCTGGACTACCTGTACCCTGCCAGTGCTTGGCATGGGTCATTTGTTCCATATATATGGCCGGCACAGATTCGTGTTGATTCTGTCTTACTGAGGAGAAAACAGGACTTTGAACAGTGTCCTTATGAAACAAATAAGCCATGATATCAATGGCAGTTATTTCTGAGTAGGGGGATTATAAATGGTTTTTGTTTCCTTCTTCAAATTCATTGTCAAAAATTTCTACATCAAACATTAAGAGTTATTATCATAAAAACGTATAAAGGATATAACTGAGAATAAACAGAAGTTTATTATTTAATATCACAATCAAAAAAGTTATTTTCGGAGTACCTATTATATGCCTAGGTTCCTCCAGGTATAAATCAGGGGAAATACATCATGAACACAGAGCATGATTAGTGAATGTGAAAAAGCAGTGAGATGTTAGTTGTGTGAAACAAGACAACCAACAACCAATCTTGAAAGGAATGGATGGCTGATAGCCATAAACTGAAAAGGTAAGTTTTCCCATTCAGTTAGCTTGACAAAACACAAGAAGCATTCTCATAAAGAATGGATGGCATTCTTTTTTGAAGAAAAGATTTCCCTTCCATTAGAAGCCAGGAAGCACCCTGCTTGGTATTCAGTCATTTCTAACCATCGCTTCCCTGACCATGGCTCTCTGGCTTTTCAAGACAATAGGGTTCCCTAAAGCCTATGACTCACTCCTGGCTGCCTTTCTGAAGCATCCAGTGTGCACACATTTATAGTCTAAATTTACAGTCTCGCTAGGGAAAGGAAGCAGCAATGTCACATTCCACTTACTTAAAAATACATTGGCAATGCTCCAGTAAATCATAAAGCCAGTTAATTTAAAGACTTTGGCCGCCTCCAGTACGACCAAGTCCCAGTCAATTTCAGGCTCTGCCTTAGCCAAAGCATATATCAAAAGGGTAATCATTTTATATTAGGTAATTGTTATAAATTAGTATATTTACTGCTTTTACAGTTGACTGCTTTTGTTTTGTTTTTTTCTTCAATGATTCCACTCTCATGGCAGAGAAAGGAGGCATGCTTATTAAAGAGAGCTAAATAGTTTTGCAGTCTAGAATGGAGAGACGAGTAAGGGAGACAGAGAATGTCAGTGTTAGACTACTAGGTGCATTTTTAAAAAAGAAACACTCAGGCGCTGATAATAAAAGAGGTTTATTCTTCATTAATAGGACTGTTGCCTTGGCAACTTCTAGCTCACATAAGTATTTACAGCAACCACTGTGCACAGTTCTGACATGAAGGAACAGCTCTAATGTGTCCTTTCTACATCCAGGCCCGAAAACTATTTTTAATATATATCTCAGCTGCATTATTGTTCCCAATTAACGTGACCTCAACACCCAGCCAACTCCATCCCAAACATATCATCTAACCCCCAAAAGGCAATTTAAACAAATTTCTTGGTATGTCTAATTGATAAAAGGCAGAAGTGATAGTTTTGTGTTGCAAAAAAGAATAATATATAGAAGAAAGTATAGCTTTATTTTTTTTCTTCTGCTTATCTAGCAGAGAGCAAAGCGTTTTTTAATACTCAATGACATGAATATTAATGTACATTCAAATCATGCATTATTTCTCTAGAATTCTTATTTTCCTAGTTTGTAATTATCACCAAATAGCCTAAAGCACTTTTCGACACTGTGAGACCATGAAACAGTATGGTGTGTGTGTGTGTGTGTGTGTGTAAGCAGGGGGGGGGGTGGGCAATAAATATTAGGGAGTGCTTGCCATGGATCTAGCATACTACTTCCAAGTCTAGGAATTTGCCTTGAGAAAATAATTGTACAATTATGAAATAATGTCTGTATAAGAATATATATGAAATTTCATTTTAAAACTGAAAACATTAGGAGAAGCTGGGATGGCTCAGTGGGTTAAGTGCTTACTTTACAGCCCCAGGACTGAGGATCAAATCCTGGCCCTGGCCTGTGCAACCCTTTGTTCTGAACTGGGGAGTGCCCCCAGTTCTGTTCTCACAGGGGTGAGACCCAGCCCAGTTCCTGCTCTGTGCAACCCCGCACCCACTTGTGGAATGAAACTATGTGGAAAAACCAATGATGTGCAACTGTGGAGACTGTTCTGGGTCCTCCCCCTTCTCCCTGTCTCTGTATCTCTCTCTCTCTGTCAAACAATAAAAATAAATCTTTAAAAACAAAACAAG
>PVKE010020576.1:0-27368 GCA_004027555.1 Craseonycteris thonglongyai | reverse complement strand
GAACCATATGCTGAACTGGGAGCTCCCCCAGTTCAGTTCTCTCTCTGTCTCTGTCTCTGTATCTCTCTCTTTCTCTGTCAAAAAGCAATAAAAAATAAATAAATAAATAAATAAATAAATAACAAAAAAAACCATATTCCCTTAAGTTTTGGGGTCAAATTCAGCATTTGCCAAAAGCAGCTTTGTAAAGCTAGGACTTAACTAAAATGAATGGCACACATTTAAAGTGTACCATTTGAGAAATGTTGACATGTGTATATCAGGGAAGCCATCACCACTGTCAAGATAGTGAACATCCATCACCCACTAGCACTAAAGTTTCCTTGTGCCTCTTTGCATCCTCCCTGTACACCCAGGTAACCACTAATCTGTTTTCTGTCGCTATAAAAATAGGTTTGCATTTTCTAGAATTTTATGTGAAGGGAATCAGATAGTATGGTCTCTTTAGTTTGTCTGGCTTCTTTCAGCACAATTACTTTGAGATTCATCATGAGTACCATGTGTATCAGTTCTGTTTCTGAGTAGTATTTCATTGTATGAATATAATAGTTCATATACTTGTTAGTAAAATTTTGGATTGTTTCCAGTTTGGGGCTATTTACAAATAGTGCTGTTGTGAACATTTGCTTAGAATTCTTTATATGATCCCATTCTTTTATTTTGGTTGGTAAATAAATATCTAAGAATGGAATACCTGGATCATATGGTTCATGTATGTTTAATTTTTTTAGAAAGGACCAGCAGTTTTTCAAAGTGTTCATACCATTTTATATGCCCACCAGCAGTGTATGAGAATTCCAATTCCTTCACATCATCTCTAATACTCAGTATTGTCTATATTTTTTATTATATCCATTCTAATGGGATTGATGTAACCAAATCTCATGTTTTTAATTTGCCTCTTATTGGTAAGCATCTTTTCATGAGCTTATGTGCCATTTATATATCTTTGAAGTGGCTGTTGAAATAATTAATTGGGTTGTATGTTACTGTGTTTCAGAGTTCTTTAAGTATTGTGGATTCAAGTCCTTTATCAGATAATTTGCCAATATCTTCTTTCAATCTAGCCTTGTTTTTCATTCTTTTAACAGAGACCTTCAAAAATAGTTTTTAATTTTGATGAAGTCCAGTTTGTCAATTTGTTCTAGATAGTGTTTATAGTATTGTATCCAAGAAATATTTGCCTAAACCAAGGTCACAAAGGATTTTCCTTAGGTTTCTTCTAGAAGTATTAGAATTTTAAGTTAGGTTTTATATTTAGGTCCACAGTCCATTTTGAGTCCATTTTTTATGTGGAACAAGGTAGGATGAATCAGCATCATTGGTGGAAAAGATACTTTCTCCACTGAATTAATTGCCTTTGAACCTTTGTGGAAAACCACCTGCCCATATATATGTAAATGAGCCCCTTAAAAAACAAACCATCTAGGCCTGGCAATGGGGAAAACTACTGATGAAAGCAGTGAGAACCCAGTGTTCCCACTGGTCAGGGTGATTGCTATCTGGTGGTGGAGCTTGAAATCAAGAACTAGGGCCCTTACAGGGTATCTTGAGCTTCCCTGGGAGTCCCGCAACAATGAACCTGCAGAGCATACCATCTTTGGGCGAGTTGAGGGACCTGTCCCTCAAATTAGTTTCGGTGGCCCAACTCTTCTCATAGCCCTCTACTGAGCAAGGCTGGGTAATCCATAGCAAGTATCCTAGGTGCATAGAAGACACATTAATTCATGACCTACGGTGGGCTCCTTAAGAGTGTGGCTTAATTCTCTCCTGGAATTCTTGTTGAGAAGGGCTGCTGGACCAAGAAGAAAACCAAGATTTAGAAACTTGGGAGGCCTCATCACGTCACAGAATTTCACCGTTGCACAGGTGCTAGAAAGTTCTGGGCCAGCCCTTTTCTAGTCTGAGATAAGACATGATTCTAATCAGTGGTAGAGTTGGCAGCACGCTGCTGCAGCCTAGACCCTCTTCTGTGCCCACCACTGCATCCCAGCTGTCCAAGTGGAGTCCCCTATCCTAGCGGTTGCAGACTGGAGGACATACTGCCGCCATCTGGAACTGCTGTAGGCAGGAGTCATTATTCCCGTCTGAGAACAGTTGAGACCTGACTCAGTGAGGTGACCTGCCCATGACAGGGCCACCACAGGAGCTTGTTCCTGTGGTCTCTCTGACCCAACCTGGCCAGCATCTGTGCTCGGTCTCCTGTCGGGCCCTGTGGGCAGGATGTGCAGCACCTGTAGGTGTGTCCTGCAGGAATTCCAAGCCTCGGGTTCAGCCTGAACCTCTCAGAAAGTAGGGAGAGCAAGCAGGTTTGGCACTGGGATGCAGGTGTGTATTCATGGTGAGTTGCTGGGTGGGCAGAATGACTCTGGGGCACAGGAAGCAGTTCCTCATATGCTCTCGCTTTTGACCTTGGTCCCTCTGTGTGTGTGACAGACCCATGTCTAGTGTACAATCAGAACACTCCCCTCACACACCTTTTGTTTTCCAGGCACTCCTAGCAAGCATGAGGAACCGGGAGAACAGCTCGCCCTGCCAGGGCAGTGGGGAGCAAGCCAGCAGGGCCAAACACTTGGTCTCTGTGTGGCCAGGTGAGGAGGAGCCCTGCAATGATGTGACCACCGCCTCCTACAAGAAGCCTCTGTATGGTATCTCGCACAAGATCATGGAGAAGAAGAACCCTCCCGCGGGGGACGTGCTCAGCACATACGAGCTCCTGGAGAAGGCAAATCCCAGCAACAGCCCCTCGCCGCTCCGGCTCCTGAACGAGCCACAGAAGCGGGAGTGTGGCAGTGCTGCCACAGCTACTGATGGTGACCCCAACATCTACTTTCTCATCCAGAAGATGTTCTACATGCTCAACACACTGTCCTCCAACATGTCCCAGCTGCACAGCAAGGTGGACCTGCTGTCCCTGGAGGTGAGCCGCATCAAGAAGCAGGTGAGCCCCACCGAGATGGTGGCCAAGTTCCAGCCGCCCCCCGAGTACCAGCTCACGGCAGCTGAGCTCAAGCAGATTGTGGACCAGAGCCTGTCGGGTGGGGACCTGGCCTGCCGCCTGCTGGTGCAGCTCTTCCCTGAGCTCTTCAGCGACGTGGACTTCTCTCGCGGCTGCAGTGCCTGCGGCTTTGCGGCCAAGCGGAAGCTGGAGTCGCTGCACCTGCAGCTCATCCGCAACTACGTGGAGGTCTACTACCCCTCCGTGAAGGACACGGCTGTGTGGCAGGCCGAGTGCCTGCCCCAGCTGAATGACTTCTTCAGCCGCTTCTGGGCCCAGCGGGAAATGGAGGACAGCCAGCCAGGCAGCCAAGTCGCCAGCTTCTTTGAGACGGAGCAGGTGGACCCTGGCCACTTTCTGGACAACAAAGACCAGGAGGAGGCCCTGTCCCTAGACCGGAGCAGCACCATTGCCTCGGACCACGTGGTGGACATGCAGGATCTCACCGAGTTCCTGGACGAGGCCTCATCGCCCGGTGAGTTTGCCGTCTTCCTGCTGCACCGGCTCTTCCCTGAGCTCTTTGACCACCGGAAGCTGGGCGAGCAGTACAGCTGCTACGGCGATGGCGGCAAGCAGGAGCTGGACCCACAGAGGCTGCAGATCATCCGTAACTACACGGAGATCTACTTCCCTGACATGCAGGAGGAGGATGCCTGGCTGCAGCAGTGCGCCCAGCGCATCAACGATGAGCTGGAGGGCCTGGGGCTGGACGGGGGCAGCGACGGCGAGCCCCCACGGGACGACTGCTACGACTCCTCCAGCCTGCCCGACGACGTCTCCGTGGTCAAGGTGGAGGACAGCTTCGAGGGTGAGCGGCCCGGCCGGCGGTCCAAGAAGATCTGGCTGGTGCCCATCGACTTTGACAAGCTGGACATCCCACAGCCTGACTTCGAGGTGCCGGGCTCCGACAGCCTGCTCAGCAAGGAGCAGCTGCGCAGCATCTATGAGAGCAGCCTGTCCATCGGCAACTTCGCCTCACGCCTGCTCGTGCACCTCTTCCCCGAGCTCTTCACCCACGAGAACCTGCGCAAGCAGTACAACTGCAGTGGGTCCTTGGGCAAGAAGCAGCTGGACCCGTCCCGCATCAAGCTCATCCGCCACTACGTGCAGCTGCTCTACCCCCGCGCCAAGAATGACCGCGTCTGGACGCTGGAGTTTGTGGGCAAACTGGACGAGCGCTGCCGGCGCCGAGACACGGAGCAGAGACGCTCCTACCAGCAGCAGCGCAAGGTCCACGTGCCAGGCCCCGAGTGCAGAGACCTGGGAAGCTATGCAATCAACCCCGAGAGGTTCCGGGAGGAATTTGAGGGGCCCCCGCTACCCCCGGAAAGAAGCAGCAAGGACTTCTGCAAGATCCCCCTGGATGAGCTGGTGGTCCCCACGCCCGACTTCCCCGTGCCTTCTCAGCACCTGCTGTCAGACAAGGAGGTGCGCGAGATCGTGCAGCAGAGCCTGTCCGTGGGCAACTTCGCCGCCCGGCTGCTGGTCAGGCTCTTCCCTGAACTCTTCACGGCCGAGAACCTCCGGCTGCAGTACAACCACTCGGGGGCCTGCAACAAGAAGCAGCTGGACCCCACACGGCTCAGGCTCATCCGCCACTATGTGGAGGCCGTGTACCCCGTGGAGAAGATGGAGGAGGTGTGGCACTACGAATGTATCCCCAGCATCGACGAACGGTGCCGACGCCCCAATAGGAAAAAATGTGACATCCTGAAGAAAGCCAAGAAAGTGGAGAAGTGATGGGCACTCCGGGGCCTGAGCCTTTTGGAGCAGTGTATGGCATCCACAGACACGCACCTTATGTCAGTGGGGAGTGGCTTACTACTTTTGCACACAGAAACACCCACCCAGCCACAACAAAGACTTGCATGTGGTCTTTCCTACTTCCAGCTTTTGTCCTGAGTTCCCGGTGGGGCAGCCAGTGTGGGAAGGCCTGAGGGGTGAGAGCAGAGGCCTCAGAAGGGTTTCTCTCCTCTTGGCTCTGTCCGCCCCTTCCTCTCAATTTGAAATGCAAATCCAGCAACTCTCTTGTTCCTCTTCCCACTTTTTATGCCTATCATTTTTAATCTTTTTTTTTTTAATTAAAAAGAAACCCTTTTTCAAAAGAACATTGGGCTCTTTGGGGGCCATTTCACTTAGGCAAAAAAAAATCTCTTAAATATCTGAGGTGAAGTACTGTAAAATGTCTTCAGTTGCTGGGATTTCTTTGACGAAGGTTTCAGATTTATGAGATTTTTAGAAGTGCCATGTTCATGCATGATGTCTAATAGTAGCTTCAGGTGGCATAGACCAGTTTTACTGACCTGATCTTTTACATCTGATTTTGGAAGAGTCAGGAGGCCCCTTGGATGGCAGTAGAGGGATGGAATAGATCCTTTCTGACCATGGTCACATTCTCCCATCCACCATAGTGCTGAGGAAGGGGCTTACTCAGCCTGGGCTGTTCGCCGTTGCTGTGCTGCGTCGGTAGAATGTGCTCACTCTGTAGACAAGAACACTGGATGAAGATGATGATGATGATGTTATGAATGTAGATAGACGTGGAAACACGTTCACAATGTCACTTGAGCTGTGTCCTTCCACTCCACATGAGGGTGCTGATTGGAGGAGCAGACACAATTTTCTTGGGAAACAGTGTGTGGATAATTGGCTTCGGGTTTGATTTAAGGATGGGTCCCCTTGGGCTCACCAAGAACTGTTTACTTTCTGTGCATATGTGTGTGTTTGTACAAAACCCAGGTTCTGGGAGCTGTATGGTGACTTCACCACACCTCGGTGATGGCTCCTTCCGTCAGTATGCATCCTTGTTCCTCAGGGCGGGCTCAGACCCTCGGACCCTCTTGAGAATACCTGGTATTGGAAGGACACAGGTCACCTCAGGTGAGGCTCCCATGTCCTTTCCCAGGGTCCACTCAGAGCCCCTAGAAGGTCCTACTGTCCTACATTGGGCTGGTCCCTTGGCCTTGGAGTGAGACATCTCTTTTCTCCCCACTTGTTAGGAAAGTCAAGCTGCTTCAGGCCAGTGGCATGTTCTCCAGGAGTTCCAACCAGCAAATTTCCCAACAGTTGAAAGTCCTTGAAAACTTTACCTGACATTGGGGACCAAATGCCTAAGAAGGAAAGGAAAGTGTAACTTACTGAATACATCACACAGGGTAGTCATAAAACCCTGTGGCTTAATATTTTGCTACCTTAAAATGCAGAAGTAATAGAAACAATCTGCAGAAGTAATAGAAACAATCTGTGAATTATCTTTATACAGCTAATAAGATCTTCGGTTCCAGTGGCTCTATGACATAATTTTGCCTGCACCTAGCAGGCTATATATGGAGAGAGCATTCATATGTATATGTATGTATGTGTGGTGTGTGTGTGTGTGTATTATGACAGGATTTTGAGCAATGTAAACTTACTGATCTAACTTTAGTAAATTTGCTTTTTAATGTCATTTACAGATTATTTCTCTTGAAACTGCAGGTCTAAATTATTGAAATTTAGAAACACACAGGGACTTGATGACCCTCTCTTACCCACCTACACATGCACACACATTTCTTAATAAAATTCTGAAGTGAGATGAAGGGGAACGACCTGAATAACAAGTTCAGCCTCTTTGTGCCTAGAAGGAAGAAGGGACTGGAATAGCCAGGAGGCTCACTTTTCCGCCCCTCACCTGGGCCTTTCTCTATGCCTTAGTCTGTCCAACACACAAACGCACACACGTACACACACATGCATACACACGCCCTACCCAAAGATGGCAGTGGTTCTCGCTGCTGGTTGGAGGGTGCCATGGAATTTGTTCTGGTCTCTAGGATGTATCCAAGAGGATTCCAAGCCATGTGAAAATTGTCCTGCTTTCTAACAGGGAGAATGTAACCCTGCAACTTCAGAAGCACAATCATTTTAATTTTTTTAAAACCTACCTACCCATGTTAAAGAAATCAGGTTCTAGGTTCTAGGAATGAAATCTATGACCTAGAGCATGGTCAATATTTGGAAACTGTATTTTGGTGGTTTCCCTAACACTTTTGTTGTGTAGGGCTTCTTTCCCACAAATCTTACGAGTGTCCCTTCCAGTGCAGAGAGGTGGACACTCTGGGAGCCATTTCCTGTCCCTCTGGACTCTCACCAGGAAGCGCCTGCAAGCCCTGGGTCTGTCTGTATGCTGTCCTCAGTTCTTCAGCCATATAGGTAGACTCCAGGGGCAGTTTTTTACATAAAGCAATAGAAGTACAAAAGTTTTTTTTTTCCCCCCCAAATTAATGTTTTTTTTTAATAAGATCTGTTGGCAAATCCCTCCCCACTTCTCATCTAAATTCTTTGCATTTCACTTGTTTTTATTTTTTGTTTCTTGTTTTTTTCTTTTTTCTGGAGGACTAAAGAATTAGCACAGACACATTCTGGTGTCAAGTAACACAGCAAGTCACAATAGGTGGTAGTGTCCCTTGCTTTTTTTTGTTAGGAAGTTTTAAAAGAATGTATGAAGATAGTCATGAATGTACTGTGTTCTAATCCTGCTTCAGTTCACTTTGGCTGTGTCTACAGGACAACAAACATGTGACAGGGAATAAAGTCATGTCTAGTGTCATGGGTGTTAGTGTGCCCCTCCCCATTCAGTGTTGGCCCTGAACCTTCTTTTCCTTTAAGTTGGGGGGTGGGGTACCACATCAGCAGCAATCATCAACCAACCAATGGGATCTACTCGTGGCAAATGGGTTGGCCATTTAAATGGTTAAAGAGTCACTGGCCTCTCCACACCTCAGCATGGCCACAGGGGTCCCACCTTTTCTCCAATTCTTGCTTGCCTGATTGAGGGGATCTCAAGACCCCTAATTGGAGGTCAGTGAGCTTTCACTCAGCCTGTTTAGACAGAAAAGATGAAATTGGGCCAAGGGACTGTTACCGCCATTTGGAAATTCTTGCCTTGCGTAGATCCAGCCTTAATATTTTTCTGACATCCTAGTGATAGCAGACCCTGCACAAAGTGGATATCAGAGTTAATACTGTGAGGAGACAAATAATGACAATAGTTTTACCAAAGATAATGAACTATCACATAATGTCTGTGTTTCATCGTTGATTTGAGTGCATCCTTAGAAAAACTGAATGTAACAAAAACCCAGGACATTTTTGGAAATTGTATGCTCTATAGCAACTTTGTGTGAATTTTTATACAAGCACTGTTTTATGAGTTATATAAAATGTTATAAAAATAGAAAAAAAAATGTCTTGTAACATCTTATTTTCATAAGGCAGAGAGGTCTCTCGGAGCATGTCTTGGTTGATTTGTCTTTCCGTGCTGCCGCCTCATCCATTCCCCGGGGAGGACATGAACACTCAGGCGTCTTAGCCTCTCAGCTGCCACGCTCTGGGTGTCAGGGCAACAGCTCACAGGATTTCAGTTTGTCACAGCTGAATGATTGACAGGTCGCCAAATACATCCTAGCCCATTTCTATGCCAACTGCTTCCTGGCCACACAGTGGGAGGTGCATTTGACCTTTGCTTATATTTCCTGGCCAGTGCCAGCTGCCTGCTGCCAAGCTAGCAGAACTTCATTTCACTCTTTCCTTTGGATTAAATAGGATTTAGTTCCTCAAAGCTCACATGTTAACTGATAACAAAAGGATGCATTGTGTTTTCTCTCCTCTTTGGCTAATTATAAATCATTAACTTTAAATACTATTTCACAGTCAAATAATGTCTCAAGCTGTCAGAAACTTTTGGAGGAGGCCAATTGTCACAGTACATAAAGTAAGTTGTGGCGTGGGATTGGAACACTTCTGCAGCAAGGGCCTGCTCAGCTGTGAGTCGTTGCCCCTGGGCTGAGTCTCGCACAGGTGAGGGCTGGTCAAGGGCTCGGGTCCCACATGCTATGAGTAAATCCAGAAGCAAGTTTAAGCCAGACTTGAAGGAAGGTTCTTTAAGCACCTTCTGGACATATGTATCTTTGTTTTACTACCAAAGAGGAAATTCACAGAATTGACCTACTTATAAAATCTAGTTCTCAGAGGTAAGAACGCCACACCAAATTCCTTACCATGATCACTGGCATAGTGAGATGCAACAGACTCTAAGGGAACTTCCAGATAACTAACTGGCTAGTGGTGGGAAAGGAGTGAACATTTACGTCCTGCTGCTTATAATGGCACCTAACATTCATCGAGTATATACCATGTGCCAGGCACCTTGCTAAGCACTGTACCTGGGTCATCAGCTCTTGGAATCCTCTCCAACGCCCTGTGAGCTAAGTTCCAGAATTACACCTGTGAATGGAGTTGGTGCCGTCACATTTAATTCTCATAAAAACTGTTGTCTTTGTGTAATGGTAAGGAAGGAGAGAGAAGTAGGCTTATTGTCCACATTCACACAACTGGCAAATTACAATGTCGGGATCTGAACCCAAGTGTGTCATACCATATACCGTCTCAGGAGCTAAACACCCATGGAACCACAATATACACAGATTCAGAGCCAAGTGTGATGTCCTTTCACCCACATCCTCTGCGCCCCAGTTTGATCTCAGATACGGGTGTGCTGGTTTTAGAATTGCCCTGGGTGAAATAATGGTTGCAATTACGGACAGACATGTTCTGGTAATAGCAAATTTTTTTAAGATTGTGAAAGTTACTGCCCAGGATCACATTTCCTCAGCAGAGCCTGAGATGGGGGTTCTTGTGCAACTGATGGAGGGCATGAAGTCAGGAGGCCTGTGAGGGAGGTAGCATGGGACCAGGCAAGGCTATGAGCAACAGTGCGGTCTCCACTGCGGTCTGGCTTCATCCCCATCCCCTGAAGTCCTGGAAAAAGAATCTTTTCACAGAATTAGTCCCAGTTGATGATTGTGTGAGGTGTTATCCCTCCCCACCCCCACCCTCCCCCTAGGTAACTCACCTGGCGGAGTGTCTATCTGGCCATGGTCAGTGTTCCAGAAGGATCGCTGTGTGCGGGTAGCTGGCTCTCAACAGCTAGGGGACGCACTGGTAGCGGTGATCTGGGTGGGACTCTACCAGCGTCACTAGGAGCAGGGCCACCAGAAGGCAAATTAACACCAGGCAGCTAGGCCTCATCCCCCAGAGGCCCTGATTCAGTAGGGCTGGGTGGAGCCTAAGAATTTGCATTTCCCGGTGGTGCTGATGCTGATGTTTAGGGGCTGCCCTCAGAACCACTGTACTATGGTAACTTCACAAAATTCACCGTGAATATCTGTATATACGGAAACTGAAGGCATCGCACTTTCCTGATTTTTAGAAATAGATCTGAGCTGAAATAAGTGGTTTCCTGTTGTGTTCACATAAAACTGACTACTTCTTAACTAGCGGTAAACTCAATCTTAGCCTTCCGGCCAGTGGGAAGCGGCAGGTTTCCATACGTTTCAGCTCACAGAGTCGGGGCACTGGCCCAAGGTGATGGCTTTTGCCAGAACATTTCTGCCTGGCGAAGCATGTCTGTTGGTTTTATTTTAAGAAGAATTTATTTGTGCTTTTGGAGTTTGTAGTCCAGATGGAGAACTGTGTCCCTGGCAGAGGTTGAGAGCATGTAATGAATGCCACAGCCCTTCCTTCCAGAGCTCCTGCAGTGTGACAGCTGTGTATTCAGAAATGATGGTAGGTCCCTAAATTACAGGGAGTTCTCTTTTTTGTAAGAGCTCCCATCTTCTGAGCTCCTGTAATGAGTCAGGAATCGGGTAGGGACCTGACCAGCGTTATTTCCTTTCATCTTCACAGAAACCCTGTGGGGAAGATATTTTTCTCCCCCATTTTACAGAAGGGGAGGCTTCCAGAGGTTCAGTGACTTGGTCAAGGTCACACAGGTAGCAGAGCCTGGGGCCTGATGATGGATGGCCAGACTGACTCCAAAGTCTGGTACTGATTTCCATGCCACCACTCGCAGAGCTGTGATAGTAAATTTCTCCATCTCTGCCTGAGGGTCCCCATCATTTAACTTGGGGTTTTGCTGACTGCCCACAGTCTGGGCTTCTGGGTCTGTCCAAGTGAGAGTGTTTGACTCGGGAAATCTTTACCACAGGAAATAGAGCAAGGAACGCAGTAAGCATCATCTCAGCCCCTAAATTCAGCAAAAATATTTGTAACACCTGCTCTCTCCTGAGCACTAGTCCTTGAGTCTAACAAGTCCCAACCTCATTAGCTGGTAGTTAAGAAACCTGTTAGCTTGGAGAGAAGGTTCTGATGGGGAACAGCACAGAATCCGACCACTCTTGCCTGAAACTGATTGTCAAGATGCATGTAGGGTAAGCAGACTGAGAACCTTGGCTTTGCCCCTCAGTGCAGACAGCGGAAGTCATCGCAGGTCTAACAGGGCTGGACTCTGGTCTGAGGACGCCTGCGGGAGTACACGGTTCCTGACTCCTGTTTCTCACAGACAGGCATGGTTGCTAAGTATGTTGTGAATGCTGGCTGTAGAACTCAGTAGCCCTGGTCTTTCTGGGGTTCAGTTCCTGTTATTTCTGACACAAGGTATTAAGCCTGTCTCCTCCCTGGGTTTGACAAGCAGAAATCTTAGCACAGGCACAGTTCCAGGCATGAACTGTGAGGCCTATGGTGATGGGTGCCTTCTCTTCAGGTTATTAATACTGATTCTGTCGCTTAGCCCCAGAGTTGGCTGCTGTCATTTTAGCCTAAGGTGACCAGACGTCCCACTTTTGGCGGGACAGTCCCGATTTTTAACAATTTGTCCTGCGTCCCGCGGCGTTTTAAAAAAGTCCCGATTTTTGGAAAGAATGCACGACAAGCTAGGGAACGGCGGGAGACAGACCAAATTTTTAATCAAGAACCGCCCCCCCCCCCACCCCCGGTCAATGGTGTCCCGCTTTACCAATGTTAGAATCTGGTCACCTTATTTTAGCCTCAACTTTATCTGTTTTGGAATCAAGGGTTAAGGGAGTGTCCATACAATCTGACAGAAAATTCCCTATACATTTTGTGGGGAAATATATCACCTCTCTGAATCAGTCTCTAGAAATGGGTATACCACTCCAAACCTCTAAACAGAAATTGCCTATTGTAGATACTGCAGTCTTTGTCTGCCTTAGGGAAGGTCTTTTCACCTTTAAGAATAAAGTCCCAGGAAGATGCTGGGATTGCTCAGCGATTGAGCACTTGTCTCACACTCGCAAGGTCTGGGGTTCGATTCCCAACCCTAGCCATGCAAACCCATATGCTGAACTGCAGCACAACTGATAACCACTAGGATGGCATGGCGGGGAAGGTTCTTGCCTCCCATGTGGGAGGTCCCCAGCTTGGTTCCCACCCTGCGTGGCCCTATATGCACCTGTGTGGAATGAAACCATGTCACGACTTAATAATCTACAACTATGGAGACGGCTCTGGGCCCTCCCCCTTCTCTCTCTCACATACCTTCTCTCAAATAGCAAAATAAATCTTAAAATAATAAGTCTTCGAATAGAAGGCCCTCTGGGTGCAGTTGACATCTCTAAAAAAGAATTAAGAGGTACATCATGAGTGATTCCTGTCTTCAAGAACGTGCAAAATTGCAGACATTCACCATTCTGCTTTTGTTATGTCTGGACTGTTGATCAATAATGATGAACAAAAAAACTTCCAGATGGGCCAGCAAGCATGTCTTTGTGAGAAAGGTGGCAGTCTCAGAAGGCTGCATCTGATTTCAGAGCACTCACAGAAATTCCAAGCAATAGATTGCGTAGTAGCCGCTACCAAAAAGCAGAAGCAGCAGGCTGTGGGAGCTTGATTGAGTGTGTAGGAAAGAACTATACCTCTTTACACCCACATTAGCCTGTCGAAGGTCAGAAAGCCGGACCATGTCGGGCTGGATGAGACTACAGGCACTTTGGTGTTGCCAATCAGGGGGCAGCCTGGTGCAGCCATCGTGGAGAGCAAGCCAGCACTGTTATTTGCGGTGATGGGAGATGGTGGAGTCTGGGAAAGTGGGTAGGCAAAATGCAGTAGCTGCACATGGGGCTATGTTATGCAGCAAGGAGAAGTCATGGCTTAGATGTACCTATAGGGCTATGGACAGATCTTGGAAAACATTCTGAATGAAAAAAAGATACAAAATGAAATATGGAATAGTGCCATTTATGAAATCTGTGCACTGAACAGCAAAACACATTTTATAAGAATGCCTACAAATGAAAAGATACACATTGAACACATTAGAATAGTTGGCTAAAGGGAGGAGGACCTGTGGAAATATATGGAAATGAGAGGAGAAAAAAATAACTTGAAAGAACTTGGAGGGAGGATACTGGTGCTAGGGCATTTCCTAATAGAACAACTTGTGGGTGTGTGTCCCCATTCCAACCAGTGGTGTGTTGGTAAATGTTTAACAACTGGCTCTCCGAGGGTAAAATAAGCCCTGGTTCATGGTGTTTGCTGATTTCCAAGGTGAAAGTGCTCCGACCACAGCTGATTTCATTTACCGACGTGACTCACTTAGGGCACTTGGGGAGATGCGCCATTCTGTTCTGAGTATGCTCTTGGATTTGGTAGTTTCCTTCTCCCTGAGATCAACAGTAAGTTGACTGATAATTCTGACAGTAACTTTGAAAGGCAAAATATTTCATGACCAAGATAAGACACAACTTTAGTTGAGTGCCATTTTTCTTGCCTGATGCACATTGCACACAGTTTAAGAAGGTTCATGCAACATGTACCACCACCCCAAAGGAAATGTTTTCTTTTTAGTTTCTTGGAAAATGGTAGCTATGTTTCAGTCTCCCCTATCATTATTATCATTATTGACCAAAGAAACCATGACTTAAGAATCATCCCCCAAATGTCTATTTTTCTCCCCCCAAATGCTAAAAAGATAAACTATTGCTAGCTTATCTATGTAATTTTACAGGAAAGATAATAAACAAAAAGATATTTGGCACAGAAATGCAATTATCATATTTTCTAGAAGAGAGCTGTTTCTTTGAGAGGATCAACAATTACTGGTGAAAGGGGTAGATAGGCCTCTACCAGCATACTTATAACTTTAAATTGTTCATCCTCTAAAAACTGCAAACGAGATGCCGGGATGGCTAAGCAAGTTGAGCACTTGCCTTGCAGCCCCAGGGTCTATGGATTGAGTCCTGGTCCAGGCCCCAGCCCATGTGGACCCATATGCTAAACTGGGGCGAGCTTCCCATGTGGGAATCCCCTGGTTCAGCCTCCAGCTCATGGGGGTGAGCCTACCATGCAGGAGGCCCCCAGCCCAGTTCCTGCCCTGCGCGGCCCATGCTCACCTGTGTGGGATGAAACTATGTAAAAAACTGATGACGTACAACTATGGAGACTGCTCTGGGCCCTCCTCCTTCTCTCTCTGTCTCTTTCTGTCAAAAACAATAAAATAAATCTTAAACAACAAACAAACAAAAAACCCTGCAAACAAAGTAGAAGCAGGTTCAGCTTTTCCTGAGAAAACAAGTAGTACTATTTTTAAAAAAAGTTATTTCCCTCATTCCTTTAGAGTGGGGTGTCTCAACGTCATCAGTGCTGACATTTTAGTTTAGGTAATTCTGTTGTGGGGGCTGTCTGTACGCAGTAGGGTATTTAGCAACATCGTTGATCCCTACCCACTCAGGCCCACACCACCCACCGCCTTTACCATCCCCAGCGTGACAACCAAAAATATCTCCAGGCATTGCCACCTGTCCCTGAGCAGCAAAATCACCCCCAGTTGTGAAACACTGCACCAGAAACATCCAAATCTTTCATCTTTCGTGCTGGTCACATTTTCACTGAGGAGGCCTTGCAGGACAGCATGATAAAGCAGTCCTCATTTGGGTTATGAGTGAGCTGCAAGAATTCCATAAATCTTTATGAATTGCTTGTTTCTGCTACTGTTTCATAAATATGTTCCAAGTCCCTTGCACTATAGACAAGCTATGAGAAAGATCAGTTTTTGCCATGTGCTATGACTAAAACAAAATTCTCCATTATGTCTTTTTTCTTAGCTTGATTTTTATTTATTTTTTACTGTCTTAACTTGATTTGTAAGAACAGAGATGTCTTTAATGGGTCAAACTCTGCCAAGCAGCTACAGTACTAATTATGAATAGTTTCAAAAAGCTTTTCAAATAGCCATTCCTACTCTCTAGCTATCATCAGTTCATCTTTCCTCAGAACAACACATTTTAACTTCCAAAGACAACACAAGGCAATTAGTATCCTGATCCCCATCTGACTAAAGTGGAAGCTGAAGCTGAGGTTAAGGTCAAACTCTGACCAAGGTAATCCAACTTGCTAAAGGCAAGACTGAACCTAAAACCCAGGACCCCTGACACATCACTAGATCCTGCTGCCCCTCACCGTCCTTTTCAGGCTATGACTTTCCCAAGAGAGGGAGCGAGGACAGGAGAGAGGAAGAGTGTGAGAAAGGGACAGAGAGGGGAAGGAAATGAGGGAAAGTATGGAAATCTATATAATCTCCTAAATTATAATTTATAACTAATTTATGTTGAAATTAAATGTTTTTACTGATGACTTAGTAAAGCCTGATTATAAACGGTAAAATAGAAAAATTCCCTCTCTTACAGTGCATGCTACATATTACTTCTTCCTGAGAGCTTATTTAAGCTCGCAAATAAAAATTTGTTTCCCTGAGTTTTCTGAAATTTGAGCTGGTTAAGACTTCCACTCATGGATCCAAACATCCCTTACATGCATTTCCCTTCACTGTCAGTAACCTGAATTCTCAAATTCTTAGAGGGGAAAAAAAAAAAAAAAAAAGACCCAGACACAGCCAGTCTTTTTGATGTGACTCAACCTAGTAAGTCTCCTATTTGAGCTGACCCTTCTAGTGCTAGGAAACAGCTCCTAAGAATCTACTAATCAATTTATGTACGCAGATGCTGTTTTCTTAGATGATGCATATTTGTGTGTCCCTTCTAATACTACTCTATTTCTTTAGGCTTTGTCCCATTTATAACATTTGCTTGAGAATTAAAATAATTGGTCTCTGGTTCTTTATTCTCTTCATTGATAAAAATGTTATTTGCTTTCACCTAAAAAATAAAACTTCAGCTTATTACCATAAACCAGGGACAGGGGAAGTCATCACATTTTTTCTGTTAAGGGCCAGACAGTAAATATTTTAGGCTTTGTGGGCCACATTAGCTCTGTCATACATTCCCTTCTTTTTTGTTTGAGAGCAGAAGTGGGGAGGGCCCAGAGCAGTCTCCACAGCTGTACATCATTAGTTGTGGTGAGTCCCATTCCACACAGGTGGATGTGGGGCTGCATGGAGAACTGAGCTGGGGACTGGGATTTGACCCCTGGACCTTGTGGTTGCAAGGAAAGCGCTCAACCTGTTGAAATATCCTGATCCCTTCTTTCTTTAAACAACTTTAGTTTATCAACCCCTGCCCCAATTTTATTTAAGATTTTATTGTTTTTGACAAAAAGAGACAGAGAAGGAGAGCCCAGAGTAGTCTCCATAGTTGTAAGTCATCAGGTTTCGTTCTACTCAGGTGGGCAGGTACCAAGCTGGGAGCTTCCTGCATGGGAGGCATGCCCCCACCAGGGGACCAGGGGTCTCCCATGTGGGAAACTTGCCTCAGTTCAGCATATGGGTCCACACCAGCTGTGGCTGGGACCCGGACTCGATCCTTAGACCCTGGGGTTGCAACGTAAGCACTCAACCTGCTGATCCATCCCAGCTCCCCCAATTAATTCTAAATGGGCCTTAACTAGCCCATGTGGAATTAGTTGGAAGTTTACACATTCAGACTTTTGAAGACAAACTGAGGGGAACTAAAGCCAACATATTGGTAATTCAGAAAGGTCAGTGGGAAGAGGGGTCTCCTAATGCTTCTCCCTTAGGCTATGAAATGTGACCTTGACTTCGCTTAGTTTTGCCTTGAGAATCCTGAACCCAGGGAAGCTGGCTGAGTGATAAAACTAAGATTAAAACCTTTAACAAGGCCAGTTTATTTTACTTTGCCTCCAGTGGTAGTTACATCATTAAAACCCTCTCTGGGCTTAGTTTGTTCAGCACACACCTCAATCAAACCAGGAGGGAGGAAGTATCTCCAAGATACCGATCCTGATTTCTACAAAATGGCTTGGTAGATTCCACAAATGTAAGAGAACTTTAATGAAAAAGTCTGTTTTTAAAGCTAGCTTCTTCTCCCGCCACTAAAAAGCAGCTTTATTGTTAAAAAGCAATCCATTTATTTAAGTGTACTTTTTTTAGGCAATTTTAACTTTTTCCACCGTCGTAACACCACTCTGTATTTTTCACTTTCAGTCTTCTCTTCAAACACTTTTTTAAAGAGAATCCGCATCACTGTCTCTGTTTCTGCTTCTTTATCTTCTCCAATTAGAAGATCCAACGTATCTCCTACTTTCACCTGAAAATTAAAAAAAAAAACTGACCCTTTATTACACCTTGGGAAACGCAGGCCAATGCATACATTCCTGCTTTGAGTTTTCACCGGGCGATTACCACCCAGGGGGGAGGTGAGAAATGCTCCTAGCTCCTCTGTAATAGTCACTTGTCCCTAGGGCCTCACCTGGAGGTGCCTCAAGCACACGAAGCTCAATACCAGCCAGTGTCCTTCCTTCAGACCTAGACAACTGGCTGTTGTGGACAGTCCCTGTATGGTGTGGCTCAAATACTCACCTCCACTGGATGATTTAAGGGAACACCTGTATGGGGGCATTTATTTTGGTAACAATAGCAAAAGACAAAAAAAGTGGGGTACAATCTTAGAGATTATGTGCATAGTAATTACTACATGCCACGGAGATGATTTCCAGGCTAACACTTTCATTGATTTCAACTCAGATGAGCTACATCACTGGGCACTAGGCAGCTGGTTACCATGAACAGTGGTCAGCTATGTCTTAGAGCAGGGGTGGCGAACCTTTTGGCGATTGAGTGCCAAAGTTTATAAAATAAGAGTATACTCGCTCGACTTGTGTGCCAACCCATCAAGTGAGATAGAGGTATCGATTATTTTTATGTGTATAAGAGCATAAACAATAATTTTTTAAATGGTATTCACAGCTCCGCATGCCGAAATAATTGCTCCGCGTGCCACTTTGGGCACATGTGCCATAGGTTCGTCACCCCTGTCTTAGAGCAATGGAAGCGAAGAAACTGCTTTTCTGTGTCTGGTTGGCCCCAGTGATGCTGCATCAAGAGGGACAGGAAACAGAGATAGGGGATGTGTAAAAAAAGTGGAGGGAAATATAGTCAATAATGCTGTTAAGTTTGCATGGTGACATGATTATTAGAATCAGTGGGGTAATCACATTGTGAGGTATGTAAGTGTTGAATCACTATATTGGAATCTGAAACTAATATAATTAACATATATACCAACTATACTTAAAAAAAGAGAAATAGAATTCAACTCACAAAGATGGAATGTCACAGAAGAGGGCCCATTTGGTTGCTGACTCAGTGGGTTCAAAGGGTTGAGGTCACACCCATTCTTGCCCAGGTGGAGTTTTGGGTTGAGCTAGTACAGGGCATGCCCTAGGGCAGTCCTGCCTGTCATTGTTGCCAGGGTGCTGATAACTGGTCTTGGCAATTCAGGATCCCAAGAGATCTGTCAGCAACTCAGGAAGGGGCCCAGATGCCACATGCTTCTTCTACTGGAACACAAGCCAGGGATGACCAGTGGCCATTTCATTCTACCACCCTTGCATGGGCCATGGACTACCAGTGGGCACCGGCAAACACTACTGGAGAGCTGTTTAAGAAACATGGTGCCCGATGCTGACTTTTACGCTATTTTCCAATGAATGCTCTCCAAGGCAGTCATAACTTCACATTGTCAGAACATCGGTACCTCCCCACGGCAAGCCAGTATGTGTTCTCCCACCCAGCAATACCTCTGCAGGCCCAACACTCAGTCTGCAATAGGGGACTGCACACCTTCTCGCCACAATGCCACCTGGTCAATCCAGGCAGCCCAGAGTAGCTGGGTGTTAAACTCACACAGGGAACGATTTTCCTTTAACTTTCTCCCCTTTGGGCTGAGAAGCAGAAAGGCTCGCACCACAGCTTTGTGTGAAGTCTGCTTCTCCCTCCAGGTTTGAAGGACGAACTGAGTCAGGCCTTATCTGGTGGGTCTGTCCTCTTATAGCTGTTTGGTTCAATTTTTTTTAAAAAATGACCACATGGCTCCAACTGTGTGGACACTTAAAATCAGTCCCCCAGAACACAAGGTTTGGGCACTCTGCTTTAACTTTTTGGGCATGACTTGGTTTCACTAAAATTTATTTTAATAATTATGCACATGGTATAAAATATAAAAGGTACAAGAGGATTTACAGTGAAAAGGCAACCTTTCTTGTGTATCTTTTCATAGATATACCGTGGGTGATGTGATGTCTGCCCCTTGAGAGCAGAGGAGGCTAATGTGCACCTGAAGTGTGATGGGTCCCCTTGGCAGCTTACTTCTAGGGCAGCGACCAGGGAAAGGATGCTTCTCCTTTACCCACAGGGAGAGGTGAGTTTAGGTTTCAATCCCCATACCTGGGCTCCACACACTCTCGGTGTGGGTAAACAGTTACCCGGTACCTACAGCACTCTGGGTCCCACCTGGTTTGCAGCTACAGAAAGCCTCTGCTCAGCTGCCGGTGGCCCGTGTCAGAGCTGCTGCAGCAGTTAAGCAACTGATCCTTCAGGGCACAGGCCCCACGGAGCAGGCCATGGGAGGGGGGTGCTCTGCATTCCCCGCAAGACCCTGTCCTTCCTTATGTGGGAGATGGCACCGCAGACACAAAGCGAAACTGGATGGGATTAGGGGCTGTTTCAAATATCTACATTTCAAATCTCCCCTTAGCTGCAGTTACTATGGCTACCAGGCCTCCTTGTAACAAGGCAACTGAGTGTTTAATACTGGCCCCTTCCTTTGCTGACCCTCAGGAGAAATCTGGAAGGCAGCCGAGACAACCCAAGGCAGAATAAAGCAGCGCCAATTAAGCTGCAGTTAACAATATCTCAAAGCAGAGGGAGAGAAGTAGACTGTGGAGTCTGTAAATGAGGCCCTGGCACAGAGGCATCATGCACAAGAGCAGGTCTTGCCTTTGGAAGAAGGGGCTGGGTTACAACCAGGAAAAAGCAATTAAGGGAGAAGAAGGGCCAGATCTACAGACACATGTGTGAAGTGCCTGATTTCCTGTAGCTCAGTGCCCAACCACCAACACTCCCAGTCTGAACCTGCTGGGTCAGGTACCATCAGAGGGATGGTGGGTCTTGTGACTTGACGGCTGAGACATGCACTGGGGGGTTCCCCCTCCTGCCCCCTTAGCCCTAAGAACCTGTCTGATCCCAGGGTAAAGACTCTGAAGAAAACCTCATTGCTCACTCAGGTCCTCTGATCCCAGGGGTGTTCTGATATGACAGAAGCTAAAATAAATAAAACCTCCAAAAGTGAGTCTAACTTCTTTGGAACATTTGTTTCCTGAACACTAAGAAATGATATCTGCCAATGCCTCATAGGTCTGTATCTTGCACACTTTCCAAAGGGTCTGTGTCATACACTTTTTTACTGTTTTGTTAACTTTTGCTATCAGTATTGTTTTTTTCAATTATGAAAGTGATACATGTAAAAATTTCAGAAAGTAAAAAGGATATATCCATAATACTCCACTAAAAAAATAAATACTAGAAAAATTAATATTTTGATTCTAGACGCATTTATGTAATTTATTTTCACAAAAGTACACATATTTAACAGAAGTTTCATGTATGTGATTTATTGTGAAACACTGGGTGCTAGAAATACATTTTCTTTTCACGCTTGTGACTTAGCAGCAGTCTGGATGGGGGCTGTCAGAAAACATGGAGCTCCTTTTGGACAGCTGCCTTGCACACCGAGCAGTGTGTCCAGCAGGTGTGGGAGGAGGGCTGTACTGCTAAGCTGGACAGAATTACACATCTGCTCAGGTAACAGCAGACCCAAGAAATCTCTATGTGGATCAAAAGTTTCTTTTTAGCCTGACTATATGATTTCATGGGGGCTAACATTAATGACCTAGAAGTTTAATTAGTAGATTTACCTTCCAGGTCTGACAGTGGCTTGTCTTAAAATGTTAAAGGAAAAGGGGAAGCTTCATTTCCAAGTCATTATGGCTGCAAAACAGTGGTCTGTGTGAGTGAAACCGGCTGGTGATTCTCACCAGCGTGACCAGGCCCTAGTAAGACCCCAGGGAGGGTTAAGACAGACACAAGGACGCCTCAGGTAAGGAGCCTGAGATGAAATTTGGGGGCAGCATTAATTGAGCACTGGCACAATAACAGACAAAAATATCTCACCGTTCTGCTTTTCTTCCACAATTTTTCTCCATTCAGCCTGAGTTCACCTTTGTAGAATGCATCTTCCACTTTGCTTAAAAAAAAAAAAAGTCAAGGTACTTTAAAATAGAAATATATTCAAAACAATTATACAAGTTAGATAAAAACACCTGCTATTAATGTTTACTCTGACAGTGACTGACCTCCCCACAAAATCTCCATTCTGGGTGCTGGAAAAGTGAACGTCAACTGCTTCCACATGTGTCTACAAGGAGACCCCAGGGCACTTCTGAATAGATGCGGACCTGCTCCGACTATCAGGCAGGCAGGCAGCGAGCACTGAGGGGGCTTGCCCAGAGTGCTCAGCACACACTGTAGCCCCGTTTAGGACAGGGCCCGCACAGTGGTAGCTCCCGTGATTCACGACAGACAAGAGGCCACTCCTTGCCCCCTCACATACCTACTCAGTGCTGAGAGGAAAACCAGGCACCACATGTATGGTGAGGCCATAAAGAAATCCTGGACTAGTCTGCACTGAGGTTGGGGAAACTCCAATCCAGCAGCTGCTACTCTCTCTGAGTGTAATCACTGGGCAACTGGACCAGAGGTGGATACAGACACCAATCAGTGGCCTTTCCTCTTGCTGCTCTGACTCCAGGTGATTGACATCTGGGGTTCTGCTTAATCAGAGCTGCAGCAGCTACCACTCTGGGAGAGGGAGAAGCCCCCTTACTAGTTTGCCAGATTTTAGAGAACATTCAAGTCCCGATCAGGGCGCCTGTGGGTTCAGTCACCTTTGAATCTTAATGCTTCACAGATTAAAAAATTAAACTATGCCATTAAATTAGGTCATAAAGTTACACAAGGAAATCTTCCTGAATTTATCATTCATACCATAATTCTCACCTTGCATGCAGTAAGCACACAATGACTGCTGAAGGAATGAATGAACAATGAGGGTCACTAGTCTTATATAATTAGTCTAGTAGAGAAAGAATGGGAATAAAGAAATCTTGAAAGTTACACTTAACCCTATGCATTATGTATGAGCACATTTTTCATCACCATAGCTAACATATTTTGAGTGCCTACTATGTGCCAAACAGCACTATAAATGCTTTAGATTGAGCTTGTCCAACCAATGGCCAGTGGGTCACATACAGCCCACGATGGCTTTGAATGTGGCCCAACACAAATTCATAAGCTTTCTTAAAACACTGAAATGTTTTGTTTGTTTGTTTTGCTTGTTTTATTTTTTTTTTGGTATCACACTCATTTTGGGGGTTACTTTTTATTAATGTGGCTTTAATGCCACAGTGCTTAACCTTTAAGAAAAACTTCATTCCTAGTGAAGATTAAGAAGAAATTCTGAGTCTTCTTTGCATGAATCCATTCATGAACTCTAACAATTCCTAGAAATGTATTTCCTCATAACACAAAAAAACTTTCTAATATCCTAGAAGACCTGTATGTGGCCTCTGTGTTTGGTACATCAAATATTTAATATTCAACAGATCAGAGACTGGAATAAGAAAAGGTTTATTTATCAAAATGTTGCCATAGCAAAAAGGGAACTCTCTGGTTTCATCAAGTGTATGGCAAGTTCAATTTAGAGCCAAAGCACATTCTTTCCCAAGGGAAGTGAGCAAAACACTGAAATTTTTTTAGCTCATCAGCTATAGTTAATATTAGTGTATTTATGTGTGGCCCTGGAAGCCAGAAGATTGGACACCCCTGCTTTTAATCCTATCAATCCCTCCTAGAGTAGGTTCTACTATCCCTATTTTATGGATGAGGAAACTGAAGCACAGAGAATTTAAGTAACTTGCCCAAGGTCATACACAGAGAACCAGGAATGAAATCCCAGGTTGGCTGGAGAGCCTGCATTTTTTTTATTTTTTTTTGAACTGAACTGGAGGCCTCACCGCATTCGGGAAGCACACTCCAGTTCGGCACAGGCCAGGGCCGGGATTCGATCCTCGGTCCTTAGGGCTTCAAAGCGAGCACTTAACCTGCTGAGCCATCCCAGCATCCCCAAGCCTGCATTTATTTATTTATTTTTTTAAGATTCATTTTTATTGTTTTTGACAGAGAGAGAGATACAAAGACAGAGACAGAGAGAAGGGGGAGGGCCCAGAACAGTCTCCATAGTTGCACATCATTGGTTTTTCCACATAGTTTCATTCCACAGGTGGGAGTGGGGCTGCACAGGGCAGGAACTGGACCAGGGTCTCACCCCGGCAAGAAATGAACTGGGGGCACTCCCCAGTTCAGCATATGGGTCCACATGGGCCAGGGCCAGGATTCGATCCTTGGTCCCCGGGGCTGCAAAGTGAGTGCTTAACCCACTGAGCCATCCCGGCTTCCCCCAAGCCTGCATTCTTAACAATGTTCTACTACTTCTGTTGATTCTAAGAGGTGTCTTTTCATGCTATAGTATCTAGGAAACCCAGGTGCGTTTTTGTTTGTTGCGTACATCTAGCATGTGATTGCTTTTCTCCTCAAAGCTGTTATTAAATCAATGTTCATCTTACAATCTTACTTTTGAGTTTTAGAATCAAGAAAATATGGCGCATGGGGTTTGCAGGCAGTCATTTGAATCCTTTGGGGATAATTTTTCTCATCTATAGAATAAAATAATTGGAACAGGTTTACTGTAAGGCCCTTTCATATCTACAGTGTGGGCTGTATGACGGGTAATAGGTGATTCTGTAATGAAATGCACATCATACTCACTGTCTTCCAGTATCTAGGCCTGTCTTCATGATGACATCATACCGACAGGACTGAACTACTTTCTCCAGGTCTTTATAGGCTTTGACCTCAGTGGGGTCATCCTCAAACTCCTCTTCCTGCTCACTCATCTCGCTCTGATCGCTTTCTTCATCAGAGTCCTCTTCATCTTGGACTTTTTGCAGAGTCTTTTTAGTGGACTTTTTAGAACTTATATTACTTTTGAGTCTTATGGAAAAGGGGTAAATGTATTCTGGAGATATTAAAAGCCCTGGAAGTCTCAGCGAGAAAATGTTATGGAAAAGTGTCTTATAATTTGATGCATTTAAGTTTGTACTAGAAAAATGTAAGTATTGATTCCAAGAAGAACAGAGTTTGTGTGAAGGTGTCCCTCGTAGCACTCTCCAGAGTCTAGTCCAGGCATCCTTTCTTAAAACACTGGAGGGCAATCTGATACTACTCATAGCCATGGTGCATATAACCTGGAACAGACAGTAATTTTATTTTATTTCACAAGTGCAGCGATTGGCATTCTTACAACATAAACCATACAGCACGAATACTTTATATATATCTAGTACTGTACTTAAGCTCCCCTACATAGGCCGTATTGGTCTGCATGGACTGAGGACCATGAACTGTACCATGGTGAATATTTGGGCTGTAATTAACTGCCTGACATACAAATTAAATGAAATTCTATGTGAGCAAAAAATACTATTTCTTTTTCTTTTAAAGTTTTATTTTTATTGTTTTTGACAGAGAGAGATGTAGAGACAGAGAGAAGGGGGAGGGCCCAGAACAGTCTCCATAGTTGCACATAATTGGTTTTTCCACATAGTTTCATACCACAGGGGGGCGTGGGGCTGCACAGGGCAGGAACTGGGCAGGGGTCTCACCCGGGTAAGAACTGAACTGAGGGCACTCCCCAGTTCAGCATATGGGTCCACACAGGCGGGGGCCGGGATTTGATACTCAGTCCCTGGGGCTGCAAAGTGAGCACTTAACCCACTGAGCCATCCCTGCTTCCCCCTATTTATTTTTCAATTTAACATTTGTGGGTGCAATGCCCAGTATTGGGTTCACATAACCTGTAAATTTTGATTCCAAATCTGACACATTTGGTAGCTATAAATTGCATGTACCCCAGCAGTTCTTTGAATTTCATCAGTGATTTGTCCAAGGAGATATCTTCATCAGGAGTATATAATTGTTCAAACTTATTATTCAAATAGTTGACTACGCACTTTTCATATTCTGTCTACTTTATGTGCAGTTTCATTATCCACAAAATGAAGAAAATGTGATATAGCCAAGAAACGTTTGCAAGGCAGTTTTTGAGAATATTCGTGTCTCTAATATTACTGTTTTTGACTTGGGACTTTATGATACATCACAAAAGGTATGCTTTCATTTTATCACTTGTTACTGGAAGCCACTCCTCATCCTTTTTCAAGTTCTGATCCTTTATCTTTTGACTTTATCTTAAAGGGATTATTTCTATAGTTCACACTATAACACAGAATATATATATAATTATCTCTTGAAAATATCTGCATTGTAACTATACTCAAATTTAAATCTGTGTGCATCTCAGAGACGTCAATGTTTATAATGGCTTAGGAAACACATGACATATCCGAGACATCTTTGTATGTCAAGGGGTTAACATGCTTATCTCATAGGGTGGTCATGAGGGTGAACTAGATACCAATATATGTGAAAACACTGGTTCTACACTTTACAGCCCCCAAATTAACTTGGGTTCTGATTGCTGCTAAAAAATATTAACAATAGCTCTCAATGATTTGTTTTTTAAAAATAAAATCTCATGGAAAGACTATTTACTGACATATGTAACATCCTTACAGATTGCCAAGGAAGGGTCCAGACTATGGCTTTATAAAACCCAGAGTGAATCTCTACACTTTATTTCAACCTCCAAACCCAGCAAGTTGGAGCCAGGAATGAACAAATTGGCCAGATCTGCATTTTACCTCCTTTTACATCTTATCCTGTTTAACAGAGGCACTAGCTAGCAGAGAAGGAAGAAGCCTGGAGACCCACAAAGTAGGTAATTGTTTCCTGAGGTACTAAGGTGCTGACATGCCAGAGCAATCATTCCTACATTATCTCAAAGGCAGCAGAAACTATCTTCTTATGATGGTGGCAGACCTTCCCAAGCACATCAAGAGGTTTTAAGATCATGATTTAGTAATGTGAGAAGGGTTTCCTTTGTGCCAAGGCCATACTTTCAGACTGATCTGATAATGACTCACATGATTTTTCTTCTCTACTTTCCATTCATCATAAAACTGACAACAGCAATTACCCGTAAGCCCACTCAATCGCACATAGCTACCTACTTCCAAGTTACATTTGTTAACATTTGGGGCCTTATTTTTGTTGGCATGAAGGAAGCAGACTACAGGCTCACCTCTATATCTCATTGCTCTTGGGGCCCCAATGTGAGTCTTTAATGAGAAGTAAAGCAGGCTCAATTTAAGGGCTGTTTTTCAACACCAACTATAATTTGAAATAATTTTTAAATGCCATGAAATCCATAAAGTACTCTAAAATACTGACTAGAAGCTATTCTAAGCACCTTAAAGAAAAACAATATTATTACTTGTACACATATTCTAATATAATACAGAACAAAGAATAATCATTCATAGAAAGAACTTTAACTTCTATATAAACAGGAATAAAGGAAGAAAATAGTTTATTTCAGTAGTTCCATGGATACTACAATAAAAAAAAATTTTTAAGTTACCTAATGATGGACTACTTTTTATTTTGCCAAGATATTTTTTTATTCTTTATTTTGTCAAGTAAGAATTTTTTAGTAGTAGTAGTATAATTTTTAAGAGAAAAGAAATTTCAATGATTATACTAGACAGGTTTATAGATGCTCATGCAATGGTGAAGATGAAGTCTTACTTTAATAATGATTTGCCTATCTTTACTTCAGTGTTTTCCAAACTGTGGGCCATGAGCCATTATTAAAATTTTTACTTTTTTAAGAACTAAACTTGAAGGGCATAGAAAATATTATAGTACATCACATGTAGGAAGAGTAAATACTGCTTCATGAAACTTGTTACAATTACACACACACACACACACACACACACACACACACACACACACACACACACACACACACACACACACTGGGATATCACCTAAGATGTATTTACTGTGGATCCCAATTAAAAAAGAGTTTGGGAAAAGCCGGGACGGCTCAGCGGGTTGAGCGCTCGCTTTGAGGCCACGAGGACCGAGGATCGAATCCCGGCTCCGGCCCAGGCAGGACCCACATGCTGAACTGGGGAGTTCCCACAGTTCGGTTCTCTAGCTGTCTCTGTCTCTGTCTCTCTCTCTATCTGTCAA
>PVKE010020575.1:0-27363 GCA_004027555.1 Craseonycteris thonglongyai | reverse complement strand
TTGTCGACATGATGGAAGAAGACATCAGCGCCCTTATCGATTGCCACTCGGACCCACTGACCGATGAAGACCTCCTTGAGATGACAAAGTCTGCAAGTGAGGAAGAAAACGAAGAGGAAGACGAAGAAGAAACTGAAAAGCGTGGCCTTACCCTGGAGAATCTGCAACAATTGTGCAACATGGCAAGAGCGATGCAACAGTTTGCACAAGACATTGATGACAATATGGTTCGAGCTGTCGAGTTCAGCCATCGCGTTGACGGGGTTATGTCCTTGTACAGGGGAATTTTGAAGGAACAGAAAAAACAAAGACAACAACTACCCATCACCATGTTTCTCTCCAAGGTAAAGCCCCCGGCTCTACCGTCAGCGCCTCCAGCAGAAGAGTCTCCGAGTGAGCCTACAGCTTCTACGAGTCACGTGACAGCCTCTCCTCCGCCACCCACACAAGACTCTTTGCCTCTCTCAGAAAGCAATGTTGATTCATGTTTATTACTGTATAAGGTTTTGTAATTCACCTTATTAATGAGCACTGATACGTTTAAGTAAATACGTATACTGTTGTAATTTTTGTCTTAAATGAGTAAAGTATGAATACTGTTTACATATTTAAAACGTTCTTGTACCCGCATACACGAAAACTCCTAGGGGCAAATCCTACTTCGCGGTTTTTCAGCTTTCGCGGAAGGTTCTGGCCCCCATTAACCGCGAAAAACGAGGGATCACTGTATACCAAATTCTCTCAGGCCCAGACTTCAAGTCTTTCCAGCTCCAGGATGTCATTCTCATAGTGCGTCCAGGTAGCTTGGTATGTGTTAGAGCAAAACTGGTTCCTGCAATCTGCAGCCCTCAATTTCCCACCCCCCACAGTGCAAGGAGAAAACAGCACAACAAATGATACATGTAGTTTATTCGTCTCAATAAAACATGTGGGTTTTTTTTTTGCACATAATTAATTGTTAATTGAAAGTATGATGAATTATAGCTGTGTATAATTAATTTACTGAGAGACTCTGGTGAAATATGACTGCACCTTTCTCCAGAGCTTTTTTTTTTTTTAGAAAGCAGAGGCAGAATTGGATCCTGCACAAATTCTCTGGGGGCCTGCTGTTTCAAACATGACAGCGTGGTGGGTGGGGTAGGGTAGGGGGGTGTGGATGGTAGCGTAGGAAAAGGAATGCCTCACCAGGGACAGCATGTGGCCTTGGTGTTCTCCATCTCTCCCAGCACAAGGATGAGTGGCTCTTCGATTGGACTGAAGTCATCCATTCCGGCAGCCATGCAGGCTGGGAAGGAGCAGAGAGCTCACTTCTACCTCATAAGCCTTTACTGGGCTGTCCTCATTTTAGAGAAATAAGTGACCCATGAGAGCAAGGGTGCATCTCATCTTTCCTGGATATCACGTGGGAGGGGAAGGCAGTTTGCCTCCAGAGTGTGGATTATCTGAAGGGGCTCCACTGTGGTCCAGAGGGACCGCAGAGAGCACACCGAATGTCCCTGAAGACACCCTCCCCATTGTGTGGAACTGACCCCTGACTTCCTGTGAGTCTATGTTATAACACCAGACAAAGGGCCTTCCAGAGGATAATCCTTGAGTATTCCTGTGTCATCCTGGCCATGTGGCTGTTCATCTCTGCCTGGATGCGCTCGAGCGGCGCACAGCCACCACCTTCTCCATCAGCCTACTTTGCCCTCAGCACTTTCAAAGAGGGAACCATGTCAAGCAGCAGGGAGAGAACCAACTACTTTCTACCATAGTTTATCAATAGCAGTGTAATTAAAATTTCCTTTGATATTTCAAGCCATCAATATTTTTTTTCTCTGTATGTTGCCTGCATGGTAATTGGGTTTTTATGAAGCTACATTGATGAAGCTTCTTGCATGGCCAGTTCTACTCACAAGTCACTTTCTCCCCAGGCTCATTGTCCACTCTCACACATCCTCCTCTCTATCCCAAGACCCCTTTGAGGCCTCACGGCCACCCCCCTTCAATGCAAGTCACACCCCAATACAAGCACCCAGCACTCCTGTATCCACAGCTCCCTCCCACCTCTCTGCCCTATCCTCATGTCCTCCTCCTCCCTGCACTCACACTCTCCTCTCACCCTCAGCCTTTCTCAGTTTTACCGCCGACTCCACCCAGTCTACCCCAAATCTTTTCCCAGCCTCTTATCCTGCTCCCATCCCCACAGTGGCCCCTCCTCTCCTCCACAGTCATGCTCTCTGCCTCATTCTCACATCTGTTTTCCATGGAGAAACCATCTCTCACTCCCAATTCCATTACATCACCTCACCTGGAATGATGTTGCTCCTTGTCTGTCTCAATATGGATAGATATTCTCCATTCCTGCTCCCCTGAGAATTTTCTCTGCTCAAACGTCTAAAGCTTATGGGAAAGCCGGGATGGCTCAGTGGGTTAAGCGCTCGCTTTGAAGCCCTAAGGACTGAGGATTGAATCCCGGCTCCGGCCCAGGTGGACCCACATGCTGAACTGGGGTGTGCTTCTTGAACGTGGTGAGGCCCCCAGTTCAGTTAAAAAAAAAATCTCAAATGTCTAAAGCTTAAATGCTGGTTTCTTCCCTCTTATCAGAGGCCATGCAAGGAAACAAATAATATTCCTTACCTCTGTGGGGTTGTGGGGAAAGCCCAAATGATTCCTGCCCTCCGAGAGCTCCTGTTTCTGGGGGATTTCCAGGACATTTAGAAGACAAATAAAGTTGTCTATGTCATCATTCAGTATCATCACAGTTCTCAGAACAGCCCTGGATCATGAAGAATGAACCAGAAGATGCCTATTGGTGAAGAACAACCTTGAGGGTCCTTCATTTTGCCTTATATTTTAAAGATTTTTATTTATTTTATTTTTATTTTTGACAGAGAGATAGATAGATACAGAGACAGAGACAGAGAGAGAACTGAACTGAGGGAGCTCCCAGTTCAGCATATGGTTCCGCAGGGGCCGGGGCCGGGATTCGATCCCCGGTCCCCAGCGCTGCAAAGCAAGCGCTTAACCCATTGAGCCATCCCGGCTTCCCCTGCCTTATATTTTAGAGAAACAAATTCTTTGCCTTTCCTACCATCCTAAGCAGAGCATTTTAATCATCAATAATTACAGGTCACATAAAGTGCAAAAATTATATTTCCATCATGCCAAAATAAGAGCAAAAGAAAAGTATGAATGAGAAGAATTTCAACCAGGTGGTTTGAAATAAAGAGAAATGATAAACAGCCTTAAAGATTTCTGGTTTAAAATAACAACTGGCAGCAGCTCTCAGGGAGGCCTCTTCTAGCCTCTCACTGAAATACAGATGAGAACACAGGGGACACATGAAAATACAGGATGGTAAATGAGTGCACGCAGACCAATACTAGTCTGAAAAGAAGGGACTCTACCTTTGATATAGATAAAGCTGACTTGGTAAAATCCCACTAAGGTTTTCATCAAAGGAAAATTCAATGAATGTTATAAAGGGGAGACCACCTTCAAAACTGTTAAGAAGAAAATGAATTTCTTATCCACCATTTCTTTGATTCAGAGATCTGAGTTAAACCATAAAACTGGGAAATGAACCAACTCTTTTCACAAAAAAATAAGAAAATATATGGCGTGCTGTAAAATGGGCTGAATGCTAATCCAATTTCCCTTCACAAAGATAGGTATTTTTAACATAGAGGCAAAAATAAATAAATAAATAAATTCAACAAAATATTGAAGAAAAACTGTAACTAAAGAAAATTGATATTGCTAGTACATTTTGAGAAATGTGCTATCTACCGGTGAGTGCTAGAAATAAGGTTGGATAAAGGAATCCATTTGGTAGAGAAAAGACATACCAGATGAAAATATTGACATGAAAACCTCAGCTTCATTCTGGCTGTAGCTCTAATACAAGGATTCAGGGATGCATTAGTCATCCAAGTACAATCCATTCATCCAGCCATTTCCCCCCTTCCGTTCTACAAAGCTTGCTAGTATTAAATGTTACTTCACAGATACTTAGAAGATGATGAAGTATATGAAAATGTTATAATTCCCAGTACTCACTGTCATCTACCTTCTGTCAGGCTTTGCTCCTGGGAAAATAACCTTTATTATCTGTGATATCCACACTTCCCAGCACGAATGCACCTCTAACCAACCATCCCCTTACTCCTTATGTAGTAGAATTTGTAAAATTTGTCTCTGACCTGTTACAGCTAAAGGATGTGGCTTGTTAGACACACTAAAAGAAATGACACTGTTCCCATTTCAAAGATTTTCTCCTACAGAAGGGAAACAGTATAAAAATTAAAATGTCCCACTTAGGGAAGCTGGGATGGCTTAGCGGGTTAAGCGTTTGCTTTGCAGCCCCGGAGACCAGGGATCAAATCCTGGCTCTGGCCCAGTCGAACCCATATGCTGAACTGGGGTGTGCCCCCAGCTCAGTTCTTGCTGGGGCCCATGTGGGAGGCTCCTGGCCCATTTCCTGCCCTGCGCAGCCCCAAGCCCACCTGTGGAGTGGAACTATATGGAAAACTAATGCTGTCAACTGTGGAGACTGCTCTGGGACCTTCCCCTTCTCTCCGTCTCTGTCTGTCTCTCTGTCTGTCAAAAACCAATAAAAATAAATCTTTAAAATGTCCCACTTAGCCCCGGCATGGTGGGCTAAAGATATCTGTTGGAGGCTGGGTCATGCATCTGCTCTTGTCTTAACCCCAATAAAACTTGTGTCAAGTTCAATATCAATGAAAAGGTAACATTAAAGAAAAACAAAAACCTGAAATAAGAAAATGCACAGGAGAGTTAGAGGGGCTATCCTTTTTTTTAAATGGCCTCACTATTGAGATCCTCATTAAGGTCTATAGCCAGTCCCAGCAGCAGCCTCAGGGGAAACTGTGAAGCATCAGTGATGGCCACATTAGTAAATCATGATACAGAAACCCGGGTCTCTCCTAATCTGGGATGGGAGTTAGCCCTCCCAACCTGGACAAGAAGAAGAGGGATCATGTGGCAAGCAGCAGATGAAAGGCCCTCAGGCCCTAAGGAGACCACATGGCTCTTCAGTAGATGACTTCCACTGGGAAGCCAAACTGGACCCCTGAGGGGGAAGAAGAAGGGAGCTTAGGGCTTACCTTCACCATGGTGTTTAGTTAGCCCACCCATTACACTCACTCCCATGATGCTACACTCACAGCAGTGAGAAGAGTTCTTCCCTCTGGAAATGAATGAGAGGAGCTCCAGTACCCAGGTTCCTTGGAAATAGAAATCAGTTTTGATCCTTTGGCCAGATTCAGGAAACCTAATTCCCATCTCTGAATAGGTAAGATGCTAAGGAAGCAGGAATACAGAGGACTTGGTCTAGAGATAGCTCACCTTGGAACCCCAGCCTCAGTTCACTCTGCTGCTGTATTCCTGCCTTTGAGAGCCTCTGCTTTGATTCTAACTGTGATTTAACCTGTAGTCCATATTTCTCCTCTGATTTTATTCAATAATATTGTACCACCTTGTTGCTTCATGTTATTTTATTTTTTTAGGTTAACGTAAGTCATTCCATCTTTCTATGCTTTTATAAAGTTAGCCAAAAAGCAAAGCATGAGTTAAAACACATGCGCACGCACACACACACACACACACACACACACACACACACACACACACACACACACACAGCTATTCTCTCTATTTAGCCTGAATTTTCTTGGGAGAGCAACAAAATCTGGAGCCACTAGTATAATGTGAAATGAAAGAGACCTGGGCAATCTGAGGGAATTGGAGATATGACAAAATTAATTAGGGCTGTGTAGGTTGTAATTTACTAATCTGCCAAAAATTCCTTAAAAAGCAATTTAAACTGTCATTATCAGGACCTATAACTACACACCAGAAAGTCTATTTTGTTTTTTGGGTTTTTTTTCTGCCTTTTAAATATCTTAATCTGTAACATGTTATAATTTCATTTGCTGTGTTTTTTCCCTAGGAATGCACATCACTTGTAACAAAATCAATAAATCTCAGATTTATTTTCAGTTTGCTCTCCCTTCTTCTGGGTCTCTTGAGAGATGCAATAAGCAGAACTATGATCCCCCAAATATGCCAATGTCTTAATCCATGAAACCTGAGACTGTGTCATTACATGGATAAGGAGACTTTGTGTGATTATAGTAAGGATCCAAGATGAGAAGATTATCCTAGATGGTTGGGGGTGGGGGTCAGGGGTACGAATCTTATCTCATGATTTATTAAAAGTGGAGAAAGAGAAAGAAAGAAGAACAATGAACTATTACTCAGCAATAATAAGAGATGAAATACTGCCATTGGGACAACAGGGATGGGCCTTGAGTTCATCATCTTAAGTGAAATAAATCAGGAAGAAAAAATCAAGAGCCATATGACTTCACTTATATGTGGTATATAAAACTGAAAGTAAAGCTAACAAATAAATCGAAACTCATGATCACAATCAATAGTTTAGTGGTTACCTGAAGGTAAGGGAGGAAAGGGGAGAGAAGACGGAGGGAGCATCAAATATATGGTGATGGAAGGAGAACTGACTCTGGGTGGTGAGCTCACAATGCAATATGATGTAATGTGGAATTGTTCACCAGTAACCTATGTAATTTTTACCAACTAATATCCCTCTAATAAATTTAACAATAAAATAAAAAAGAAAATTGCAATGTAAAAGGACTTTCTGACTTTTCAGAAGAAGGAAGTGGGCCACAAGTGAAAGAATGCAGTAACTTCAAGAACAAGTTTATCCAATCCACGGTCTGTAGGAATTGGACTGCCATGTGATCCAGCAACTCCTCTGCTGGGTATCTATCTAAAAAACCTGAACATCTTAGTTCATATGTACCCCAATGTTCATCACAGCACCGTTCACGGTGGCCAAATAGCAGAAAAACCAAAGTGTCCTTTTATAGATGACTGGATAAAGAAGTTGTGGTACATTTACACAATGAAATACTATTCAATGATAAGAAAAGATGAAATACAGCTATTAGTGAGAACATGGATGGGCCTTGAAACTATCTTTTTTTTTTTTTTTTTCTGGGTCACAAAGTAGCTCTATTTTTATTTTATTTATTTATTTTTTTTTAATTTATTGTTAAATTTGATGAGGTTACATTGGTTGGTAACAATTAGACAGTTTACAGATGTAAGCAAAATAAGTCAGACCAAAAGAATCAAGAAACATATGACCTCACTCATAGGTGGAATATAAAAGTGAAAGTAACAAAGAAACAGACACTCAAGGACTCAATAGTTTAGTGGTTACCTGAGGGTAAGGATACTGGGGGCGTGGGAGAGGATAGAGAGGGCATCAAATATATGATGATGGAAAGAGAACTGACCTTGGGTAGTGAGCACATAATGCAATACATAGACAATGTAATGTAGAATTGTACACCTGGAAACAACATATTGTTAACAACAAATGTCACCCCAATAAATTAACAATAAAAAACTAATTAGTTAAACTAAATAAAAATAAATTTATTGGTATGACATCGGTTAGCAAAATTATATATGTTTCAAGTGTACATTTCTATAATATATCATGTATATATCACATTGTGTGTTCAGCACCCACCATTAGTTCCCCTTTTCATCACTATATATCTGACACCCTTTACCTTCTTCAACCACCCTCTTCTTCAGTTATCTTGTTTATAGTTATGATTTTTGTTTATTAGTCTTATTTGTTGTTTTCAGTTTTATATGCCATATATGAGTGAAGTCATATGACTTCTACATTTTCCATCTGACTTCTATCACCATACCACCCTGAACATGCCTGATCTAGATAGAATGTTTTCATAAGTTAAAAAAATAAAATTCACATACTTTTATGAAAACCAAGTTAATGAAGGTATCACCAACTAGTAATCCTAATTGGGTGATAAAACATTCCTAACTTTACTTTTAATCTTATTTCTTTTTCCTGAAACATATTCATAAAGGCAAATGTGCAGATCTATGCAAGGACAACACCAGGTCACCTAAGAGGGAAAGTGTGCTCACACCTGTGGTACCTGCATGGGGTCTTCCTCAGAGTCCCGAGCAAATATCAGTAAAGCTCACCCTTAAAATTAAAGGAAGAGTTGGAACCTAGTAAGTGTTTATTTATTAATTATCATGTTTATTCCAAAAAGGTCCAGGTGCCATGCAAAGTGTCTTACAGTTGTCATCTTATTTAATGTTCATAGCAATAGTAGAAAACCAGAACTATTGTGTCCATTCTACTACAGAAAAACTGAAACTCAGGAAGATCCAGTAACTTTTCGAAAGCCACATAGACAAAAAGATTTGCCTGTTTTTCAAGTGGTCGAGGGTGAAAGTAATTTTGTTCTTAAATGAATAATAATAATAATAATAATAATAATAATAGTCTCCCTGAAAGGTATCCAGAAAGCTTTATCCTGATTTCATGAATTTGTGGACACCAATTAACCTTTCCAGGGTTCAATTTTACCTGCCTGAGCAGACAATGAGCCATAGGTGTCTCTGCAAGTTTACCACTACTGTTAGTGAATAACAACACTTAGTGGCATCTACTGTATGCCAAACAGGTTAGGTTACTTGTGTCTATTATTTCTGATTTTCACAATAATTTTATTAGGTAGGTATTCCTGAAGAAGAAACTAAAATTCAGAAAGGATAAGAGACATTCCCAAAAGTCAACAAACTAATAAATTGCAAGGCCAAAGTTTTGATCCTTGTTCATCTGATCCACGTATACATTATTTCCAGTGTCCCACAAGGTCAGGCCTCTGTGAATCTTGCTAGTGTAAACTTTCTTCTTTGAACCTCATGATTCTGGGAGAACTGACAGATTCAACAGCATTTGCCTGCACATGCCCTGATGACCCCACCAAGGTCCCCCTGTGAAGTCTCAATTGAAATTATCAGGCAATAAAGATTTCTTATATTCTCTTGAAAAGATTCACATGGGGGAGAAAAAGTGTGCCCTTGAAATTTCTACAGTGAGCAGTGGAGAGAAAAGCAAATGAGCCAATCCATTAGATGATAAATTGCTGTCCATTGTGTCAATCAAACTTAATAGATTGGAGCTTCACACTGAATTGATGCAAACTTTAACACTAATCTGAGCTCTTCCAATACATACTGCAGGTGTTTGCCTTCTTTAAATACAAGGAAAATGTTATATGACTGCATAAAATATGTAGCATTGTGTTTCCAGAAGCAAGAGCACTCTGCCAAGTACAAAAATCACACTAATTGATACACTGTGGTTTTTGGCCAGCCAGTGTCTTATTTTCATAATGTCAGTTGGTGGTTTAGTACATTTTATATTTTTATGGTTTGCTTGCACTATTCACTCTGGGTGTGGAGCCAATTCATCCACCAGAGTATTCAGTATAAATTGTTGGTCACCAAGCAATGGCATTGCAGCTTCTATGTGGATTTCAGACAGAGGCCAATTATTTTGTGGTATTAATTTGACTGTTACTATTTAAAAGAGCAATAAAGAGAAGTAATTGGTAAAAATACAGCTGGAATCAACCTGTGATAAAATTTCTAAGCAACAGCTCTTGAGCAGAGGGGGAAGCTGAAATGTAAGTCACAGAATGGAGCCCTTGAGGAAGCCAAGTGGCTCAGCAGTTAGTTACCAGTGAGGGTAACAGGTTGAGCTGGATTCTAGAAAATTGGAAATTTCTTGTGTCAACTGCATTTGTTCATCTTAGTATGAAATCTCTGAGTAATACTCCTCTTCTCAGAAGTTCATATAGTCAGGTACAAAATGGACCTCATCTTAGTCAATGTTTATTGATGATATTGTAGTTGTGAGCATTTTCCTTCAAGTTGCCCAAGCAAGGTATCCAGATCATTCATTTATGAAGGAGAAAGGATAATCAAATGACTAGAACTGTCACTCATTCTGAGTTAACATGTTTATAATGTCCATAAATATAAAATTTATGGAACTCATGAAAGTTCTGGTCTGATCAAAAATTAGTGTTTACCAGCAAGGCAATCAACATGATGATATGAGCTATGAATGTACAAGTATATCTATATTATCAACATGATTCAGAGGGAAAAGTCATATCCAATGAAATTGACATTTTTAGTTGAACTGAATGCAATTTGTATGTTAGTTTTTTGTATGATAACCTTGGCTTGTCCTAATGGTTTAGAAAATAAATCTTCATTATATCTCCTGAAGATCAAATACCCATCTGTCAGTTCATTACAGTGGTTATAGAGAAAATATTTGGAAGGGATAACTTAACAAAAAGTAATTCTTGGCTTAGAGTGAATTATCCTACTGCTGAGAAACAGAATGGATTACATCTTGGAAAACAGAGAAGCTGGACTGAACTCAGAACCCTGCTAGTGAGGAAACCAACCTGGAAAGGCCTCTTCACAGTCAGAATAGCATCACTGAGACAGAATGTACTGGAGAAGAGTGAACAACTGTCAAGTTTGGAGGAACAGTATCCAAGTAGGCACAGTATTCAGAGGTGCATTGTCACTGATCCTCAATAAATATATGGCAGCTGGATAAGGATGACAATACTGGATGTTGGAAAACAAAAGCCAGAGTTGGAGTTTGAGGGCCTGCCCTTTCCCAGAACCCAAGCTATTGAGGACAAGCGGGGACTTATGCTCACTTAGAGTCTCCTGGTATCCAGAATAAGAGAAGATAATCCTAGTAGATACATGGCTGTCCAGAAAAAAATACAGCAATTTACATGTTTTCATATTATGAGCTGGATACTTTCTGAATAGCCCTCCTGTATCACTTTTACCTCCCTAGCAGCAAGTTTCCCTATTTCTGAAAAAAATATTTCTAAGCAACAGCACTTGAGCAGAGGAACAGGGAAGAAAGCTGCAATGTACAAGGTCTGACAATTAAGTTCGTGAACTTGCCACCACGTACATATGTTGGAAAATTGTGCAAATAACTCAGTAAGGTTTCATAACTTTGATATATCAGTGTCTCACAGCTCGTGTCAACATGTGGTGGTGTATGGCTGAGTGGCATTCCTTATTGTTTTTGTGTGCTGCCATGAGAATGTCAGAGCTTGAATTAGAGCAATGATCAAACATTAAATTTCTTGCTAAACTTGGCAAGAGTGGAAGTGAAATCAGGGACACATTAGTCCAAGTTGATGGGGGTAATGCCAAGAAGAAAATGGCAGTATACGTAAGGATTAAAAATTTTTCAGAGAGGAGAGAAAGCGTCACTGATAAAGAGAGGTCAGGGTGGCTAGTAAAGAGCAAAACTGATGAAAACATTGCCAAAATTCATTGTGTTGTATGTCAAAATTGTCGGCTGACTATAAGAAACATAGAAGACCAAGTAAACATCATTAGAGAAACAGGAAATCTTAACTGAAAATCTTGGCATGAGAAAGGTGTGTGTAGAAATGATCCTGAAGGAGCTCACTGATAAACAAAAGCAGAGCAGAGTTGAAGTTTGCCAAAACCTTTTGGACAGGCAAGACAATGTTTTGGGCCATGTTATCACTGGTGATGAAATATGAGTGTACCAACACAACCCTAAAACAAAGTGTCAAAGTGCATAATGGAAGTTAGCCAATTCTCCACAAACAAATTTAGTCAGTCCAAATCAAGAGTCAAAACAATGTTGCTAAACTATTTTGCTATCAGAGGGATTATTCATGAAGAATTTGTACCAACTGGACAGTCAACTGAGTTGACTATTTGAAAGTGCTAAAAGGGCTACATGAAAAAAAAAACCAAAATGACCTGAACTTTTCACCAAAAACTCATGGCTATTCCGTCATGACAATGTACCAGTGCACATAGGCCTGTCTGTGAGAGAGTCTTTAGCCAGGAAGGAAATAACTATATTGGAGGAAGCTGAGATGGCTCAGTGGGTTAAGTGCTCACTTTGCAGCACCAGGGACCTAGGATTAAATCCCGGCCCCAGCCCATGTGAACCCATATGCTAAACTGGAGTGTGCTTCCCATGTGGGAGGTGCCCAGTTTGGTTCTTGCTCCCCAGTTCAGCTCCTGGCTTGAGGGGGCATGCCTCTCATGTGGGAGGCCACCAGCTCAGTTCCCACCCTGCGCAGCCCCCACCCACCTGTGTGGAATGGAACCATGTTGAAAACTGATGATATACAACTGTGGAGACTGCTCTGGGCTCTCCCCATTCTCTCTGTTTCTCTCTGTCTCTGTCAAAAACAATACAATAAATCTTAAGAAAAAATAATTATATTGAAATATCCTCCCTGCTCACCTGATCTGCCTTCCAGTGACTTTTTTATTTACCTTAAAATAAAGAAAATATTGAAAGAAAGACATTGAGGATGCTGGGATAGCTCAGCAGTTGAAAGCTTATCTCACAATCGCAAGGTCTGGGGTATGATTCCTGACCCTGGCCCATGCCAACCCATGTGCTGAACTGCAGCGCAAATGACAACCACACATCCTGGTAGTGAATGTTCTCACCTCCTGTGTGGGAGGCCTCAAGTTTGGTTCCTGTCCTCTGCAGCTCCACATCCACCTGTGTAGACTGAAATCATATCACAAATAATGATGTACAACTTTGGAGACTGCTCTGGTATCTCTCCGCATCTTTCTCTGTCTTACTCTCTCTCACCATCTCTCAAAATACAAACAATAAAATCTTAAACAAAAAGGAAGAAAGAAAGAAAGAACATCAAAGGTAATACAACAATGACTCTGCTGACCATTGCAGAAAAAGAGTTCCAAAATTGTGTTAGAGGGTAGACTAGGCACTGGCATCTGTCCATAGCTTCTCAAGGGATGTACTTCAAAGGTGGCTGTAGTGATATTCAGCAGTGAGATATGTAACACGTTTTTTAGGATGAGTTTGTGAACTTAATTGTCAGACCTCATAAATCACAGAATGGAGCCCTTTAGAAAGTCAAGTGTCTCAGTGGTAGTTACCAATGAGGATGGCAGGTTAAAGTTGGATTCTAGAGAATTGGTAATTTCTTATGGCAAATTCATTTGCTCCTCTTAGTACGTTATCTCTTCTATGACATCACAGAAGTTCTTCTGTGAATCAATATTCCCCTCGCTTTTAAATATATATTGAGTTGGGCTGACAATACATAAGTCAAAGGATGGGCATGTGGCCCTAATCCATACAATTAGGATATCAAAGTCAGAGGGGAAGGTGGTGTAGTAAACCATGGTCAAGCAAAGCCATGGACAGACCCTGAGTAGGTACAATAGACGCTCTCTAGGCCTTGCCATTTAGTGCAGGAAAGAGGAGGCTGTTAAAATGTTAGCATAGCAACAATTGGGAGGTCCAGATACTATGCTTGGATCATTGCTTGCTAAATAACATAATTATTGCCTTGGATCATAATAGTTGTTTCTGGATGTTTACATGGCTGAGTGAGTAAAAGGTATGTGATCCTCTGATCTAGTGAGCATCTCCTCCGTAGGGGTTGCTAAAACTTCGGGCCTGCCTGTAAGCACAACAAGAAGTTCACTGGGGAGCCCCATCCACACACTTGCATCCACATCTTATCTATATGTATGATTTTTGTTCCTCTCACTTGATACTTTGGAAGTAAAGCACATTTAAACTGAGTCCAAGTTGACATTATTGCCCTTTCTTGAATCCAAGCCAGGTTTGGTGGCTGAACCTAGCACAGTCTGACTATGACATACTAGAACAAATCAAAGATGACCCAGGGATGGTGAGTGAAGTAACTGAAAGGGAAAGGAAGACTCTCTATATCTATTATTTTGATATCTGTAAAGTTACTATATTAAACTTCTGGGAGAAATTTTGCTACCATATTGGGAGATCCTGCCTGAGAATGGAAAAGCAAAGGCAGAGAGATGGGAAGAGATTAGATCCTGATTACATCATTTAATCCCGTGCCTAACCCTGGCTAATTGGATTCTTTACTTAGAGGAGCCAAAATTTTACATTTTTGATTAAGCTAGTTTGGGTTCAGATTCTTTTAATTTTCAACCAAAATTTAAAAAGAAAAAAGGTGTTTTGATTTGTTGTGATATGTGGACAGCATTTTGGAGAGTTTTTCCTCTTTCTTTTTTTTTTTTTTTAAGATTTATTTTTATTGTTTTGACAAAGAGAGAGACATAGAGAGACAGAGAGAAGGAGGGAGGGCCCAGAGCAGTTTCTATAGTTGTACATCATTCGTTTTCAGCATAGTGTCACTCCACAGGTGGGTGCAGGTCTGTGCAGGGCAGGGGCTTCCCACATGGGAGGCACACCTCTGTGAACTGGGGGGCCTCCTACATGGGAAGCAAGCCTAGGGAGGGAGCCTAACCAGAGCCTTCCACATGGGAAACTCACCCAGGTGAGAACCAAACTGGGGACACACCCCACTTCAGTATATGGGTCTGCACGAGCCAGAACTGGATTTGATCTTTGGACCCCAGGGCTGCAAAGTGAGCACTCAATGCACTGAGCCATCCTGGCATCCCTGAGAGTTTTCTTGAAGATACTAGGAATTAAGATTTACAACTGTGTCAGTTATGCACCTATTGTTACTCAGTTCTAATCAGTTCTAATATCATCCCATATCCCTTCAGAGTCTACAGCTGGGATCCCCAAACTACATTTTCCAAAGTTCTTTGCAAACTGTCTTCCTGTTAGATTTGGCCAATGAGAGGCAGTGACAGATTAGCAGGGAAGGGAGAAAAGAAGGAATTCTTCCAGCTTCTAATTGTGGCAACAAGAGCAAACAGCTTTGTGTGGCTCAAATGTCCCCCGTTTTTTAGACTTCCAGGCTACATGACTATCAGTGGTGCCATCAGGAGCTGAATGGCTACCTCTTAGAGGTTAAAGTATTGACACAAGGTGCCTCATCGTAACTCTGAACATCAGCATTATGGCAAGCCCTGCACAGCTTAAGCCCAGCCTGTAGAGGTCCCTCCTCAAGCTACCAGTGCAGCCATAATGTCCTCATTACTTCTTTTCTGTGTCTCTAGGCCCAGGCTTGTGAGATAAATGTGTGCTTTTGTATTAAGCTACCAAATATTAGTGGGAAAGCATGTTGTACAGACTACAGTGGTAATAGAAGATGAGAAAATAATAAAGGTAGAAAATACATAAAATGGAGTCATTGTAACCAAGCTGCAAAAAGTATTAACATCATAAAGGTTGAGGCAAGAGGAAAGACTCCCTACTTGTTTTAACTAGCCTAAAAACTTAAACTTTTTTTTTTTAACTTTTCAATCCTGTGTCAGTGCTTGGATATATATCTTGACTTCCAGACAACTTTCTGATTACCCGCTGAAGGACTCATGTATACATTCATCTGGCATTCATCATCCAGACTGCCTGACATCTGACTGATAACCATCATAGACCAATTGTACGGCCAAGAAAGCAGGCCTGATAATTATTACAAAAGCACTTTTTAGTATAAAAACATTTCACTTTTTTTCTTCTTTGGAACACTACTGGTTTTTTTGCCTAGCTGTGGTCCCAGTTTGCAAACTCCATGACCCTTGAATAAACCTTTATCATTTATTTCTAGCCCAAACCTCCAAACTTGTTTTGAGTTCGTTTAAAATAAATAGTTGTTACAACCTACATGATCAATTTAAGTGTCCTTTATGAAATATGATTTTCTGTTTTTCCTTAATGGACACGAACTGTAATAATATACCAACTATCCCTGCCAACGTGAGAAGCAAAGTAGGACTTAAACAGTTTGATGATCTCCAACGAAGTCATGAATGTTAACAGGTACATGGTTTGTTTAAGACAAGCCAGTTGGTCAGTTACTGCCCTCGTGACAAGTACCCCACATGATAATTACCTCAGGATATTTCCTTTAAACAATATGTGGTTGCTTCTCAATGAAGGTATTGCTATCCATAATGAAAGCATTTAATTACTATATCCTGACTCCAAGTGACATGAAATACTTTGCTTTGCCTCACTCTCCCAAACGTAGAACAATAATTGTACAGTGTATAGCTATTAATTGTTGTACGAATTCCAGCTGAATTCCTACTGTTCTGATCATCTACTGCAGCACAAACACCTACTCTAAAATTTAGTGACATGAGACAACCGTTTTTTTTTTGTTTAATATTTTTTTTGTTTATTTATTTTTGACAGAGAGAGAGAGAGATATACAGAGACAGAGAGAGAACTGAACTGGGGGCACTTCCCAGTTCAGCATGTGGTTCCGCACAGGCCGGGGCTGGGATTCGATCCCTGGTCCCCAGTGCTGCAAAGTGAGCTCTTAACCCACTGAGCCATCCCGGCTTCCCGAGACAACCGTTTTTGCTCTCAGGTTATGTGGGTCAAATATTTGGATCAGGCAGAGTGGGGATAGCTGACTTGTTTCTGCTCCACTATGTCTGGGCCCCCAGCTGGGAAGACTTGAGTTGGAGAGGTTGATTTAAATGGCTGGGTTGGTAACATCTGGAGACTTCTTCATTCATGGGTTTGAAAGGTTAAATCAAACCAAGCACCTGCATGTGAGCTGTCCATCACATCAGTTTAAAGGTAGTTGGAATTATTAAGATCACTGTAATTTCTACATAGAGGGGGAGTTATACTGTGGAAAGACTATAAACAGGGAGACCACGTAAGAGGCTGTGAATTAGTGTCATGGAAAGCAATGTTGACGGGACATAAGATTTTAGCAGAGAAGAGAAGTGGTCATATTATGGACAGATACTGGGTATGGCACCATCATGGAATGTTGTGAGAAATAAGAGCAGTCAAGAATGTGTCCTAGGGGAAGCCGAGATGGCTCAGTGTTTTGGGCGCTCACTTTGCAGCTCCGGGGACCGAGGATTGAATCCCGGCCCCGGCCCTTGTGGACCCAAGTGCTGAACTGGGGAGTACCCCCAGTTCAGTTTTCTCTCTGTCTCTGTATCTCTCTCTCTCTCTGTCTCTCTGTCAAAAACAATAAAAAAAAAAAAAGAATGTGTCCTAGATTTTAGTTTTGAGTAATTGGATATTAATTGGAAAGAGGAATATTGGAGAGGAACAGATTTTAGCAGCAGATGAATCAAGAGGTGTCTCAATTAAACTTGTTATATGTGATATCATTAGATATCAAGAGGAAATGTAAAATAGACAATTGAATATAAGAATTTTGTCTCAAAGGACCAAGTATAAAAATTTGGTCTCAGGGCCCCAACGTGAAGCAGAAGCTCCATGGCCTTCATGACTTAGCCTCAAAAGTCACACAAAATTCCTTCTGCCATATCATTTTGATTGAAGCAGTCACAACACCATCCAGATTCAAGGGCATGGGACATATACCCACCTCTATGGGAAGATTGTTCAAGAACATCTAGCTCTGTTTTAAAACTACCAAAATCATCATTCTTTTGGAAAATTGTATGCTAATAAAGTTAGCCTTTTTTTCTTAAATGTCATCTTTTTATTGTATTACCAATGTTATGGAGACTCTGAATGAGCTGTGGATCCAAAGGTCACTAGGATAACCTAAGGAAGACAAAGAATTGTTATGTTTCTATTTTGTTGTGTGATTTAATTGCTCATTGGGTACCTTCTGAAAACACAGCTGTAGACAATGTGATATCTCAAGGTTAGAAGCCAAGCAACTTTTTCAAAAATTATGATAGGTAAGCTGTGTCTCCAAAGTATATTATCATTTAAAAATCTCTTCCTTATATCCACACATCCCCAAATAATACACATCCCACATTATGGAGCATCATCATTATCAGATGAAATGGATGGAGTGGACCAAGGGAGGGAGGGAGGGAAACAACCTTCACCAGTGATTGCAAGACATTGGTTCTAGAATAGTCTTATAAATAATAATAACTTCCTGAGGCCTTTGTGACCCACAGAAGTCACACATCAGTTCTAGACAGAAAATAACTCACCAATGGATTCGTTATACAACTGGGTATTCCTGCCAAGGTTCATTCTCAGATCCAGCTCATATGCCCTTGTAACATTCATAATTTTAATTATGGGAATGAATCCTAGTACTAACTATCTCTGCTTATGTCACAAATGGAAACTGTATACATATCTAAAATAAAAGATGATGTGGGTTATCACCACGTGGCACCATCCACAGATAGCCAAATGTGAGCTGCTCAAAGACTATCCATGGGGATACACTTAAAAGCCAAAGCAGTTTAGAATATGTGCTGGCTCCAGATTGTTCCTATTAATGTATGCTCATAATGGTATTACTGACCCTATTCTAATTTAGTATGCCTCTCTAAACCCTTCTGACATGGTTGTTATGGATTTTGATTAGTTACTTTTTAAATTTAGTTTTGGGTGTACAAAACAGCAGTGATTAGACATTGATCTACTTCACAAAATGATAACCCCAAGAAGTCTATTAACCACCTGACACTGGTTTTAAAATTCAGTTATTTTCGAATCACAATCTTGACCACTGTCTAAATAATTTGATAAAAATTCAAACTTCCCCAAGGTTTTGTAGCATACATAGCATTACCACCTTGACCTCAAACTACCAGAATTTCAAGAGCACCATTGACAGCCTTACCTGAGTCCACTGCCCCCCACTCTCTCCATGTGTTGCAGGGAACACCCTCCACGGTGCCCTTCTCTTCCCACCTGCCCTTACTCTCCCTTCTTAAACACCTTCTGGGCTGTGACTGGAGAAGGCTAGACAGCACCAGCATTGGGTGGCAAGCAGCTGGAGCCCAGGAGATCTCAGCCCAAGATGCTCAGGATTCACTTGGAGGTGAGTTGGCAGAGACCAGCATGGTGGAAGTGGAAAAACAAAAGCAAAGACCAAACAGAACAAATAGAACATAACAGCTCTGTTCTAGAGTAATGTTTTTCCTCCAAGGAGTAGAAATGCCTTGCCTAAAACAGCATACTCCCATTCCTGATAAATTGCCAGAAGTTGTCTCTACGAGACTCAGAAAGCAAGGTTTCTATTTGTTTCTACAGAAACTGCAGGTTGACATGAGGTAGCCCACTATAGCAATCAACAGACGTGAGCTAACTGACCCATGAATCAGGAAAGAGTGGGGAAAAGTGAAAGGCATGTTAGAACTGCAGGTAAAATTTAGAAACAGAAATCTTGGTTCTTAGATTCTGGAAAAGTGAGTTGCCTCATGGGGACGTATGGTGTGTACAGCGGTCCTGTACATGGAATGAATAATTTCTCTCCCTCACCTCAGTACAAGCATATCCATTGTGTCTGCTGAAGCACTCACCCGTATCTGCTACAATCCTGGTACCCACCTCCATCCTTCCACATCCTTACTCTCTGTGGGGGTGCCCTCTCTGTCACTTTCACCTCTACAACTACTGCCTCCCTCTTCCTGTGACAGTCACTTCTGCCCAAACCCCTTGTTGTCCTCCATGAGATTCCATTGTTAGAAATGACCCTCACCATGTCCCTCCACAGTGGGTCACTCTGCTTCAGGAGCCCAGACACCCCCAGCACCAATAGCATTAATTCTCCCCACCCTAGGTCGGTGCAGTTACCTGCTACAGAACCAACCTCACATTGATCCTGAATGTGCCTTCACCCACGATTCCAGAGCAAGAGCTTCAGTCCCTACCCAAACTAAACCACCTTTCCTCCTTAGCACTCTGTGTCTACTTTAACACCTGCCCCCATGTCTCAAGTAACTTCTCACATCCTGCATCAAAGACTAGTGTCTTACCTTTACACTCTATCAAGGACTTACTTGTCAGTACAGTGAAGAGGTGTTAGAGTTACCTACAGTGGTAAAAATTTATTGCTCAAAGCAACATAAAATGATGGAGCATCACGGGGAAAGACTCAGTTTGCAAACTCAGAAGAGCTGAAGGGAGTTTGAATGCTGGGTTTGCCCATACTAGGTGATGAAGACTGATGAAAAGAGATTTTAATGCAAGAACTGAACACTAGCCTTCTTCTTTGTTGGAAAGTCCTTGCTATATAAAAATGAACTTTTGGGGGAAGCCAGGATGGCTCAACAGGTTAAGCAATCGCTTTGCAGCCCCAGGAACCAAGAATCAAATCCTGGCCCTGGCCTGTGCAGACCCATTTGCTGAACTGGGGTGTGCTTTTCATGTGGGAGGCCCCCAGTTCAGTTCTTGCCCCCTGGTTTGGCTGCTGGCTTGAGGGGCCGTCCCTCCCATGCAGGAGGTCCCCAACCCAGTTCCCACCCAGAGCGGCCCCTGCCCATATGTGTGGAACAAAACCATGTTGAAAATTGATGATGTGCAACTATGGAGACTGCTCTGGGCCCTTCCCCTTCCCTCTGTCTCTCTCTGTCTCTGTCAAAAACAATAAAATAAATCTTTAAAAAATTAAAATTAAAAATAAAAATTTTACAGGGCTTAAAATAGTGGTTTTCAAACTTTAGTGTAGATTTGTTAAACATAAATTATTGAGCCCCACCCCCAGGGTTTCTGATTCAATAGTTTGGGGATGGGAGCTGAGAATTTATATATCTAGCAAGTTTATACATGATGCTTATATTCTTGGTCCAGGGACCACACTTTGAGTACCACCAATGTAGAGGCTTTTGGAGAAAGAAGCCTTGCTATTCTGATTAAGAAGAGCCTATGGGTTAGGAGGAGAAAATGGTATCCAGACTTCCAGGAAAGAAAGCAGGATTCCAGTATCCTCCAAATCTTCTGGGTAAGAAAGAGATACCCATCTTCGGTGGCTCCTACCACAGGTAAACAAAAATGGGGGAAGGAAGTTGGCAGAAAGACCCTTCTCATTATTCATCCCATCCCAGACAGCTTTCTAGAGACTGTGGGAACCTAGACATTTATAAAGTCCTTGGCTCTACCTTCAGTGCCCAAAGCAGAAACATCACAGCACAACAGCTTCTAACAGAGGACTCAATGAAGGCTCTTCACATTCTTCCCAGGCCCTGTGAAATGCATTTCTTATGTTGGTTCCATTCACCCTTAAATTGAGGCTCAGAAACTATGTTTTGTGTGGAGCACTTGTGCACTATTTCACAACACAAAGCATTTTCTTTAAAGCTGAGATTCCCTGAGGCTGCTCCTTTTCCTTAAAGATGGGGAGGGGTGCTTTGTGGACGATCATGAACATTAAAATGCAGACATAAGCTTTCCTGCCAATGAACTCTGCTTCATGTAACAAAAAATGAAGCTTCTCCACATCCAACCATGGCCTGTCTCCAAAATCCCCTGTGCCTTTAAGGACACAGAGCCTGGCAGAATGGGCATGTGTCTGTGGTATAGTCACCATGACAATGAACTTTGATGTTCAGGGAGATATTAGTTATCATGAAAACAAGGCTGGTGGTTTTCCAAGAACAGAATGTAAGCCTGTCCTTTTGAGTTGTATTGCTATGGGGACAATGGTGAGATGTATAAAGCATAAGACAGAATGACAGTGGAAGTCCAGGTTCGATAAAGTAAAAATTAAATGATAAAAATGCACACACAAACCTCTGCTATCCATTCTCAAAGAATTAGAAGCTCAAAGTACTCTCATGTTGTTTCGTATTTAATTATTTGAGAAATAACATGAAATCAGCCCAGTTTAGTTCAGTGCATTTTCCCTAAGCATCTGCCAGGTGCCATGCCAGGTGCTAATGCCACGCAGAAGATAGCAGCTGGCCCTGCCTTCAAGCTTCTGACTGTCTGATTACATAGATACAGGTTGCTCCTCTAGCCTCAGGATTCATGGTTGAGAATGTAATGCTATCATTACGAGCATGGGCTGTGGAATCAGAAACACAAGGGACAAACCCAAAAGCCACAGCTCACACTCTCTGTGTGGCTGCATGATTTGATTGATGTCATTGAATCTCATTTCCCCACATTTGAAATAGGGATAATAATTCCTCCCTAACAGGCTGTTAAAGAATTCATGAGAAAATGCTTGAGCAGCATTGAACACCAGACCCGACACAAAGTGAGAGAATGAGAGCCATTTTCTTCCTCGGCTTCTGTCTTGTAGGCTGCCTGCCTACAACTCACATCTACAAACAAACAAAGAAGCTAGCAGCTTCAAGCCCTAGTCCCCATGTACCCCAAAATGTAATTGGGCGGAATAGTAAAGGGTTTAAGGGTTTCACTGCTAACTCACTCTAGACATTGAACAACATTCTGGCCTGTACCTGGGCTACTACTTTAACAACCATTTTTCCCTTGTTCATTTGGGTCTCTGTCTTACCTCTCCTTTCTTTCTATGATAAGCCATCTCAGTTTTCAACATGGTCACCAATGTCTTATGGAATTATTGACATGTCTTGCCCACCCCCTCCTCTTTTTTTCAGATGAGTCCTGTTTTGTGTGGCCCCAGTAAGGAGTTTTGACTCACTGACTCATAGGTGACTTCTCATCTGTCTCCTCCTCTGACTGGACATATCCCCAACAAATGGAAACCACTCATTCTCTCTCAGCTTCAGAGGAATATTAGACTCAAGTATGTTTTTGGCTATGAATCAGATGAAGAAGTTCTGCTGATGGGGCATGTGAATGAGCTCTATGTCAACCAGAAACACCTGTGCTAGAATTTTGTGACTTCCCTTGAGTCTTGGCCCAAAGACCCAATTCAGAGAGTCTAACACCTTCACTTGAACCCTATCTGACCAAGCATGGCTGGTCTAATCTGCCAACATTATCCTGAAAGTAAAAATAGGGACTACCCTGAGGACTGTCACTTTAAGTTTCGATCGTGGACCTTGATAGTACCAAGTGCCCAAACTCCTCTAGGATGTGCACCAATCCTAGAAGGTGGCCTTAATAAGAAAGATTTGGTCTGGCTGAGATCAGATGCTTAAAAAAGTAGAGGAACCAGCCTATGTGAGCATGATGGTTCAGGGTAAATCTCTCTGGAAGACCCTGGAGGTCCAGGCTCCTCAAAGGAGAGTGGATATGGTTCTAGGAGAGCTTCTTCAGAACCAGATTGAAAAATGGATTTCTTTTTTTTTTTAAGAAAATTTTATAGAGAAATACACCAGCTGCATAATAATTCACATATCAAAGAGCAAGAGTAGAAGCAACGATATCCATCAGCTGAAATTTGCAAAAGTCCAGACAAAATAGATGACAGAAACAGAGATGCACTGCAGGCAGTGAGATACAACATTCAAATGTGGAATTCTGAATAAAGGTCAGAATTGAAGATACAAATATATCAGGTCAGACTGTAATAGTGTTTAAAGCCATAGGATTAGACAAGATGACTAGCACATGAGTATTGACAGAGTAGCAAATATGTCTAAAAGAAAACTGTTTTTCTGCTCAAAGAACTTCTAACACCACATGTGGAGGTTTTCCAAGACAAGTAATTCTCTAGTTATCTGTGAACACTACCACCAGATGTCTTACAATTTAATTCACTTCACTTCTGACACTGACTGCCTGGAGTTAGTGCAGACCCCACATGGGAAGGACTTAATCTCACAACACTGGCCCCCAATCAAACATTAGTCACAAGTATTGAGTGACCTGAGTACCCACACCTTTGTCCAAATTGGCTATTTAATTGAGGGTTACCACATCCCCCTCCTTAGATTCCATAATTTGCTCAAAACTCAAAGACACAGTTTGCTTACATTTACTGTAACATTTACTGATAAATAACACAAATGAACGGCTAGGTGATGATGTAATAGAGCAAGGTCCGGAAGGGTCCTGAACATACGGGAGCTCATCATATGACCTCTGGAAAACTCCACTCTACACTTATGAAAGAATGAAAGTGGAAAAAAAATAACATTTTAGTGTTGCAGTAAAAGCCTGGAACCCATGTCACAAACCACTTGTCTAAACAATAGTAACCATGGAAATTGGGTGAGGAGTATCTAAGAAGCAGGCCATAAATATTGTGACTAGTGGACTGTGGAGTATGGTAAAGATGACTGAAGTGTCCCACAAGATACCCAGATTTGGACCTGGAGACTGGCTGCAGAATGCTATCGTTCAGTGAAATAGAAAAATGATTTTCAAAATGTGGATTATGACCTATTAGAGGTCATAATCTAAGGGTGGATAATTTGGTAAAATGAGTGACAACCACCACTTGTTTAAGTGAAATAGACTAAAATATAAAATACTGGGGATGTTGGGATAGCTCAGCAAGCTGAGTGTTTGTTTCACAATTGCTAGGTCCAGGGTTCAATTCCAGGCCCTACTGTATACAACCCATATGATGAACTGCTGCACACCTGTAACCTCTGGATGGCTCAGGAGTGAAGGTTCTTGCCTCCCACGCAGGAGGCTCCAGTTTGGTTCCAACCCCATGCAGCCCCATATCACCTGTGTGGAGTGAAACTATGTCACAACTAATGACATACAGCTATGGAGGCTGCTCTGGGCCTTCTCCCTCACCTCACCTTCTCTTGAAAGCAATAAAATCTTTAAAAAATAATTAAATATTATGAATTATTTTACATATGTTATACATAAGTATATGAATACTGAGTCAAGTGTAAAATATAGCCATTACTATAATCAAGTTTAAGAATCCTTGAGCTAAAGAACATGACAATAAACAACCTCCTAACTGGTGTCCTTGCCTCTCATTTTATCTTCCATTTCAGAATAATTTTCCAAAATGTCACTCTAAATATGATGATCCTTTATTTAAAGTCTTTCAATGGCCTCTGCCCCATTATTATAAGAAAAAACGTGAATACCCTAGCATGACACAGGAGGCCCCACATAGAGTGACACTCACCACCCCTCAAGGGTTAACTCTTGACATTCTCCCACATATACCCTATTCTCAAGTCAAATAACACCTTTCAAATTCCCAAATATGCCTTGATTTCTCTGATGTCTGTATGAACTGTGCCCTGTTATGTTATTTCCTCTGCCTACAATTCTCAACATTTAGACCCAATTAATGTGCTGAGAGTCAGATCTCCCAGATGTAATGCAACACGACCAGATCCTCAACAAAGCTCTTCCTGAGAACAGAGGCAAACAACATTCCCATCCTCCTGTGTATCTAAATGGGGCATATGACCAGCTCTGGTCAGTGAAATATAGATAGAAATGATGCATGCCACTTTCAGATCAAGTTCCCAAAACCCTCTATGCCATCCTACATGTTTTCTTTCTTCCTTCTTCAGACCATTAATAGAGAGGATCTCTGAGCCTTAGCAGATGTCAGAACTAGTATAATGGACACATCCCCATTCATGGGATTACACCTGAGTCCAAAGTAAAATTTTGTTGTTTTCAAATATTAAGATTGAGAGTTGTGTGATTTAGCTACCCTCACCAATACAATAGGTTTAACCCTTTGATTTTTCCCAAATTCTTCCAATATTTTCTAGGAGGGAGATTGGAAGATAGGCATTGCTCTTGGTTATAAGCTCTTTTTACAGTCCTTACTTAGTTGATTCATTAAAAAAAAATTTAGTATATTATTGTTTATACAACAGAGAACTTGCAACATGCCAGACATTTTCTAAGCACTCCACATTTGTTAGCTCATTCAACCCTCCCAACCCACAATTTAGGAGGCAACACTGTTATTCTCATGAAGAAATTGAGGCATAGGGAAGTGATATCACTTGCCCAAGGTGATCAGATTATTGAGTGGAAAGCTCACTCATGAGTCCAAGGGCATCTGATGTCTCAATGAACACATTGAACCATCATACCCCTCTCTCTGCAGAAAACAAACAAAAACCTACCTATGCAAATATGGAGTCTTTTTGTTTTTGTTTTTGTTTTTGTTCTTTTTCCCCTGACAATATTTCCTTAGAATAAATTGGTAGGCTCTGAAGTTATTTGGTCAATAAATATGAGTACTTTTATGACTCTTACTAAATATTTCCACATCATTCAAAGGCGTTCTTTCTATTTCAAACTGTACCAGCAATAAAATAATCATGCCAGTTGGTCATAACACTGGCCAACTTCAAATATTAATATTATTATTGTAAATTTTTGTTTTTTTAATTTTTAATAAACTTATTGGTGGGGACATTGGTTAGTAAAATTATATAGGTTTCAAGTATACAATTCTATAATACATCATTTGTAGATTGCATTGTGTGTTCACCACCCAGGTAAATGCAGTTAAATATATGGTGATGAAAGGAGAGCTGATTCTGGGTTAATTTGCTTTTTAATAGTTACAAAATGATTTCTACAGATTTTTTTTAATTAGCTATTCTTCAAATGCTAAAAATGTTGGGCACTTTTTTACCATTACTTTACTAAATGTATAGGCACATTTGTCTGTTCATATTCTTTACACATCAAACTTTTGTATTCTTGAAAGTGCTAGCGAACACATTAAAAACAATAAACTCTTGTATAAAGAGCTTTTTTCCTTAACCTGTCAGATTTGATATAAACATTTACTAAGTAGATAATCTTTTTTCTTTCCATTTTTTTATGTTTCTCTGTGTGTGTTTTAGAATGTATGTATATATTAGATTGTGATCCTCTATTGATTCCAAGATGAAGTAGCATGGTGACTTAGCAGCAGAATGACTTTTTGATACTCAAAATTCTTATTAGAACAATAGAAATAGAATAATATTATATGTTCCATATGATAGTTAAGAGAAAAAAACACAGAAATCAAAATGAAGTCCCTGAATCCACAAGTGTGCATCCATCTTATTTTTACTACTATGAATAGAACTTTTATTGGGGGTGGGGGGAGGTATTTACATCGTTATGATGGTAGTTAAAATTTTAGAACTCTATTTACTTTTGTCTATCTTTTATTCTCTCATTCTTTTACAGTTTGAAGTATAATAATAATAGGTCTTATATAGATAGTTCTGGATGGTCTAAGTACTCATGCCACCAACAAATCAGTTCATTTTATTTCAATGTTTATGCCTGACTTTTTTCCTGTCTTATTATAAGACATTTTAAGATGATATCAGCCACTTCTGGGTATTGGGGACCTCCAAGCACCCAAAAGTTTACTCTCCATCATGTACAGGTTGTGGGGTGGTACTTTGAGATATTATTCTCCTACAGTTACCTGTACCCCATGCACTTTACACCTCTTTCTGCCAGCAGTGGCATTGCTTTTTGAGAAAACTGGCACACCATAAAAGCAGTTAAGAGGTTTCTGGATTTCAAAATCATGAATTTTGAAGACCTCAGGCTTCAGTGATTATTCCATAAACAATATATTTGGATCATTGATAAAGATATCCTCACCACAAACTAGATTAAGATTTTTTAATCAGGAGCAAGGAAAAAAGTAAGTCTGACCTTAAGAAGGTTGCTGAACCTTCAAGTGGAAAATGATAAATTCAAGATTGGGTCCCACATAGATATAAGCAAATAATTTTTAACAAAGGAGCCAAAAAACATAAAACAAGGAAAAGAAAGGATCAATAAGTTGCCCTGGCATGGATGGACCTAGAGACCATCTTATTAAGTGAAATAAGTCAGACTGAAAGAATCAGGAAACACATGACCTCACTTATAGGTGGAATATAAAACTGAAAGTAACAAAGACACAGAGA
>PVKE010020574.1:0-27356 GCA_004027555.1 Craseonycteris thonglongyai | reverse complement strand
CAAAGGCTCTCGCCTCCCATGCAGGAGGTCCCCAGCTCAATTCCCACCCCACTCAGCCCCACATCCACCTGTGTAAAATGAAACCATGTCACAACCAATGATGTACAACTATGAAGACTGCTCTGGGCCCTCCCCCATTCTCTCTGTCTCTCTCTCTCTCACCTTCTCTGAAAACAATAAAATAAATCTTTTTTTTTTTTAAGTTTATTTATTTTATTAATTTTTGACAGAGAGAGAGAGAGATACAGAGACAGAGGCAGAGAGAGAACTGAACTGGGGGAGCTCCCAGTTCAGCATATGGTTCCGCACGGACCGGGGCCGGGATTCGATCCTCGGTCCCCGGCGCTACAAAGTGAGCGCCTAACCCACTGAGCCATCCCGGCTTCCCCTAAAATAAATCTTAAAAACAAAAAAGAAAGAAAAAAGAAGGCTGTGGGGTTTCCAAACCAAGAGAAGCTGAAAGGACATTCCCAGCAAAAGGGACAGCCTGTGCAAAGACCCCTGGCAGTAGAAGAATGGCATCTGTTCCTGGAACAACACCCACCATGGCCTGAGCCCGGGCTCAGTGGAGACGTGGTAGCACATGAAGCCCGGGGACATGAAGAGGCTTGAATGGCAAGCACAGATGTTGGGTGGGCTCTCTCCACTAAGTCAGGGGTGAGCAAACGATCTGCCTGCGGCCAAATCCAGCCCACCACCTGTTTTTGTGCAGCCCATGAGCTAAGGATATTTTTATGTTTTTTAAGTGGTTGGGAAAAAATCAAAAGAAAAATACTTTGGACACAGGAAAACTATATGAAATTTCATTTTGGTGTCTATAACTAACATTTTATTGTTTGCTTACATCGTACATGTGGCTGCTTTTGCTCTACAACCCCCAGAGATGAGGAGTTGGTCGAAGGACCCACAAAGTCTAAAATATTTACTGTCTAGGGCTTTTCTGAAAGGTTGCCCACCCTCCTCTAGGGAGTGGTCACCAGCCAAGGCAGTGGTTCCCAAAGGGGATTCCAGGGAACACTCACCCCATAAGGCACTCTGGGACAAAAGGGTGCCCCAGTCCAGCAAGTTTGGGCAGCTCTGCCTGCCATATCCCACTCCTCCCGAGAGGGACAATGAATGACAATATGGCAAAGGCACTGAGAAGTCCTGCAGGAAAGAATCTTATCTAATGCCTGTGAATCATTAGAGATGTTCCATGAATATGTAAATCCTCTTCTTCAAGGCACCTGGGAGGACTGCCTAGCTCCTTGGAGATAGGCTTGGCTGCATGACTCACTGTCACTGAAATAGGAGTGACAGGTATTTTCCCCATGTTGAAGGTTTAAGAGCAAGTAGGGAGAGGGAGTAGCTGGGATGGCTCAGTGGTTGAGTGCTCACCTTGCAGCCCCAGGGACTGAGGATCAAATCCCAGCCCAGGCCCATGTGGACCCATATGCTGAACTGGGGTGTGCTTCCCATGCGGGAGGCCCCGGGCCCAGTTCCAGCCCTGCATGGCCCCCACCCACCTGTGCAAAATGAAACCATGTTGAAAACTGATGACTTACAACTATGGAGACTGCTCTGGGCCCTTTCCTCCCCCCCCCACCCCAAACCCCACCACCACCACCTCTCTCTCTCTCTCTCTCTCTCTCTCTCTCTCTGTGTCAAAACCAATAAAATATTAATCTTAAAAAAGAAAAGTGGGTAACTTAACACTTCTTCCTCTTCACCCTGTCATGTCGACCAGTAAAGCGCCACCATCCTGGGTCCTGGAGGAGACTTGGAGCAGAGACCCTGTCAGCCCATGATGGGTATGAAGCAAGAGTAAGAAAAGGCCCTTGTGCTGTTGAGCTCATGAACAAATGGGCAGGGGATGGGAGTTTATGGGAAATCTCTACCTTCCACTCAATTTTGTTGTGAACCTAAAACTGCCTTAAAAAAATATTGTACTTTTTTAGATGGGCAGAGGAATCAAATAGATATTTCTCCAAAGAAGAAATGGAAATGGCCAATAAACTCATCAAAAGATGCTCATCGTCATTAGTCATAGAGAAATGCAAACAAACCACAGTGAGACACCCCTTCAGTATGACCGTCATTATAAAAAAGACAGACAATAGCAAGTGTTAGTAAGAATGTGGAAAAAGTGGAACCCTCAGAAACTGCTGGTGAAAATGTAAGACAGTGTAGCTGCTTTGAAAAGCATTCTGGCAGTTTCTCAAAGAGTTAAACAGATTTATAATAAGACCCAGAAATCCCACTTCTAGGTATAGGTCTGACAAATAAGTTTGGGAACGCATCCTAGAAAAAGTGCTGCATAACTCATTGCTGACTATCACTATGGTCACCTTCGAAGTACTCCCCTGACAATCATCGAGTCACACACTTTCAATGGGTGAATTTTATGGTATGCAAACTGTATCTCAATAAAGCTGTTAAATTAAAAAAAGAAATCTCTAAGCAATTTTAAAAAGATTCCGGGTTATTTGTTACTCTCACACGTCCTGACCTATCCTGTGTGACATAACTCAGAAAGAGGGAGTGACTTGGTTAGACCTCACAGTTAGTGGGCAGCAGAACTGGCCACCCACCCTGGAATGAGGAATGGTGACTCTGACCTTGGTGGGTTCCAGGCCCTGGGTCTCCCACAGGCAGCAACCCCCTCCCAACCTGTCCCACCCTGGGGGAGAGCTGTGGCTTCCTAGAAAGACTGCCTGGCAGCTGCTGTATAGGGACAGACAGCTGAATCCCCAAATAGAATTGCAGCCATGATGGAACCCCGAAGATTTCCCAGCTCCGCCCAGGACACAGAGCCAGCCTTCTCAGACTCAGCTTGAGGCTGAGGAAATCGCAGCTGTGTGTAGTTTTGCCAGTGCTTCAGCACACACAGGACAGGTAGCCCACCTCCAGGTGACTCCAATACTGAATACACGCCTCATTCATTCATTCATTCATTCATCCATCAAGGGCATGCTCTGAGCAGTCCTGGGCCAGGCACTGGGTCCAGCACTGCACCAGCCCAACCTCCACCCTTGCCCTGGGGGCTACTGCACCCCTCACGCACCCTCCACCAACCCTCCAGTCCAGCCCCACATTATGTTACCACACCTACCCCCAGCTCCAAACCTTCCATGACTTGCAGCCACTTCCCAATAAAAAACCATCTCCTCAGCCTGGTCCCTGATGGCCTGTCCGCCCACCTGCATGACCAAGGCTCCTGAAAGAGGAACCTGCCCCCAGCTTGTTCTCAGAATGGGCCCTGCACGATCCTATTCCTCTTTCAGTTCACTGAGTTCCTTCCCTCACTGGGAATGCCTGGTCCTGTTCGGCAGGGCCCTTGGGTTGTGGCAGGTGCTGAGGGAGGGCCAGGTCAAGAGAAGGGATCACCCCTGTCACTCCCCTGCACCCCACAGCCTGGCCCCAAGCTGGGAGGGGCTGTCCTGGGCCTCAACAGGGGCCAAGTGACCCTCCCCTTAGTCTCTGGGAGCTTCAGAACTCAGCCCACACCTCCCAGATGCCTGCTGCAAGGACCTTCCAGGTTTATTTTTGCCAAGGTAGGATGCTAAAGAAAACAGCCAAACCCAGTGACAACCCTGAGGAGCTGCTAGGACCCTGCCCCTGTTGCCCAGATAAGGAACCTGAGGCCCAGAGAGACAGATTGAGAGACAGAGACAGACAGAGGCTGACCCAAGGCCACCTGCAGGCCAGGGCCCTGCCCGAGGCTGGGCCACCAGGCTTCCTTCCACTGGGGTCTCCACACGGCCCGCGCCTCCTCCCGCCGCCTTCGCCCAGACGCCAAGGCTTCTTTGTCTCTCACGGTCACCATGACTACGGTTCCCCACCGGGCCGCACCTCCTCCTCCGGCTGCCAGCCGGATTTCTCCTCTGCCTGGACAGGGAGGCCCCGGGCCGGGGTGGGGGTTGAAGAGGCTGGGGGGCGGCCTCTGCGCCTCCCCAGAGCGCGGGATGCCCCTGCGAGAGACCTCAGTGTGGGACCGGGTGCGCAGCACCGACCAGGCCAGGCTGCCCTCATCCCGCAGGACTCCCGGTCACCCCCAAGCGGGGCCTCAGTCTCCTCACCAGGCAAATGGGTGCACTGTACAGACAAGCCATGCAAGCGCACAGGAGGCGGAGACCCTGAGTTCTCCCCCTGGGAAGGGAGGGCAAGCCCTGGAAGCCCCGCAGCAGCGCCCCGCAGCAGCACCCCGCTCCCTGCCCCGACCCCCTCCCACGCGGGTCTCCAGGTGGTGCTGGCTGAGTGTCCCAGCCATGTCCATGGTGCGATTTCTCGTGGTTTCAGGAAAGCCACAGAAGCCTGGGGACACAGCAGGTGCCCAGTCCTTCCTTGGTAGCAACTGTCATTCTGAATCAAACGTGGTGGCTTTGAATTGATTCATTTATCTAACGCCCAAGGAGCCCTGTAAAGGCAGGCCCGGGCTGGGGCTGGGGCTGCGGCCAGACCACCCGAGGGGCCCCACCTAAGCTGAGCTGAGGACCCTGACTACCCCACATGTCCGGAGAACTGAGCCAGGACCTGCAAACCCAGGATCCACCAGGAAGGGCACCTCATGCTGAGGGGACAGCAAGGACAAAGCCCCAGAGCCCAGAAGGCTGGGCCCCTTCACCCTGGCGAAAGAAAGTCCAGGACCCCAGAAGAGCTGTCCAGGGCAGGGTGGGGCGGCTGCCAGGTGCCGGCCCCCGACTTGGGCTGTGACCTGTGCAAACCCACAGGTCCTTCACCACCTCAAGTTTAATGCTTTGCTGTTGCCATCTTGAAATGTTTAATTTTTGAACAAGGGGCTCCACAGGGTCATTTTACACTGGGCCCCCACATTATGTAGCTGTGCCGGCAGAGCCAAGGGAGGGCTTGTTCAATTATTTCTTTAAATTGTGGCAAAGTATACACAAAATTGACCATTTTTAAAATTTTTTAAAATTAATTTATTTTTGACAGAGAGAGAGTGATACAGAGACAGAGACAAGAGACAGAAAGAGAACTGAACTGGGGGAGCTCCCAGTTCAGCATATGGTTCCACATGGGCTGGGGCTGGGATTTGATCCCCGGTCCCGGCGCTGCAAAGTGAGCGCTTAACCCACTGAGCCATCCCGGCTTCCCCTAAATTTTTATTTATTTTTTTTTATTTTTATTGTTTTGACAGAGAGAGAGAGACAGACAGACAGACAGACACAGAGAGAGAACCGAACTGGGGGCACTCCACAGTTCAGCACATGGGTCCACACAGGCCAGGGCCGGGATTCGATCCTCGGTCCCCAGCGCTGCAAAGTGAGCGCTTAACCCACTGAGCCACCCCGGCTTCCCCAAAATTGACCATTTTTAAGGGCATTAAATAATGCACATTGTTGTGTAACCATCACCACCCTCCATCCACAGAACTCTTTTCACCTTACAGAACTATATAGCTCTATGCCCATTAAACAATGTCTCCCCACCCTCCTCCCCCAGGCCCCTGGCAACCACCATGCTGCTTTCTGTCTCTAAGAATCCGACCACTCTAGGTCCCTCCTACAAGAAGGATCTTACAGTGTTTGTTCTTTTGTGACTGGATTATTTCACTTAGCATAATGTTCTCAAGGTTCATCCATGTTATACCATCTGTCAGAATTCCCTTCCTTTGTAAGGTTGAACACATTCCATTGTATGGATACGTATATTTATTCATTCAACTGACAACATACATTTGGGATTTTTTACCCACCCTATAGCTACCATGAATAACACTGCTATAAACACGGGTATGCAAATATCTGTTCCAGTCCCTGCCCTCAGTTCTTTTCAGTATATGTACATCTACAAGTGGAACTGCTGAATCACACAGTATTTGTAACCAAGGGAGGGTTTTCAGCAGTGTTGTGGCCACATGGGGCCATGAAGACACTCACTGGGTGGATGGTAAATTGATGGTAGAAGACTGATAGCCCCATAGTTGGAGCATGCCAAGGGGACACAAGTCTAGGTGTGAACAGCCCTGCCATGGTTTGGCTCTCCACTGGGGAGTCATCACTGTGCTCCCTATCCTCGGTGTAAATGGGATGACTGTACTAGAACTTTGTTTTCGGGGATCAATGAATCACCATGTGCCAAAATGTAGGGCAATGCATAGTGCATGTAAAGTCTTCGCTCTTATTATTCCTGGAGAGGGGTCTTTGGGAAAGAGAAGCTGAGCCTGCTTGAAGTCAGGGAACAGGGAAAGAAGTAGCTGCCTGGAGGAGGCGGGTAGGGCTTTCTCTCTGGTTCGAGTGAGCACCCAGAGTTAAACACTCAGAGCACCTGTGAGAACTCCCCCGGACCCTGGCCTGAGTCAGTTGGGAAAAGCTGGGGAGAAAGTGGCTGATGCAAAAGCAGAGTGGCAGTTCAGTGGGTAGAACATGGGCCCAAGATACAGAACCAGAAAGCAAAGCCATGGATGCAGAGTAACAGGCCTGGGAGGCGAGAGGTGGCTGCTCAGAGCTTAACTGGTGAGTTTTATTTTCTCCACTCAGCTTTCTGCATATGGAGGACCTCACAGCCATTCACAATGTCCAATGCCTTCAAGGTGGGATAGGGGCAGGAGCAGGCAGCTGCAGCGGTGGGATTGGGAGGGTCTCCAGCTCCAAGGTCGGCGGATTTTCTTAGACCAGATCAGGAACCAGGCCTCAGCCAATCAGTGGGAGGCATTTCCGAGCACACTGATTGGATGAGGAGGGGCACGTGACTGCCCAGAGCTTTTTCCTAATATATGTGGGATCCTGTCAGACTCGATTACCAGCATCTTCCCAGTGCCCTAAGGATTAAGCAGCTGGTCTCCAGTGGCCTTGAGCCCCTCACAGTAGCACCAGCCCAGCTCCAGCCTCACCCAACATTATACTCCTCATTCTCAGCATTCATTCCTCTCTTATTCATTCAAAACAACAACAACAACAACAACAAACTACTACGTTTCAGGCACTGGGGTACATCACAGAACAAAACAAAGACCCTGCCACCAGAGGCACGCAGAGTCCTCAGTTCTCTCTGAGTGAGTCTGCCATCTCAGGGTCTCCGCTCTGCGGTTCCCCTGCCCACACCCACCTCTCCCCTCACCTCTTTTGATTAAACACTCTGCTTCCCCTCAAACCTCTTTTCCAAAGCAATCTCTCCACACACCCTTTGTACACATCTAAATTTTCCTGCTCCTCTTCTCCACAGATGTTAGCACAGCCCAAACTGTGGGCTGCTGATTCATCGTTGGGTTGTGAAATCAATTTATGGAAGAAAAAAAAAAAAGGTCTTTTCTTTCTTTTATGCAGAATTGCTACATAGTGTGATGCACTCACTTTTAAGTATCCAATTCTTTGAATTTTGACCAATGTATACATCAGTCATGACAGAGCATTTCCATCACCCCAAACTGTTCCTGATTGTGCCCCACCCCTGGCCTGGCCCTAGGCAACCACTGATCCACTTTCTGTCTGTTCTAGGACTTCATATCACATAGCATACACTCTTTGGATGAAGAGTCTTTTACTTGCTGTAATGTCTATAAAATTCACACATGTGTATTTAGTAACTTGTTCATTTTCACCACAAGGCAGTTTTGTTTTTTGTTTTTTTACAAATATACTACATTTGTTTATCCATTCACTAGTGGATGGATAATTGGGTTGTTTCCAGTTTGGGGCAATTATGAACAAAGCAACCAGCATTTAAAAAAAATTAAATGATTGATGAAACCATATTAATCTGTAAGGGGAGCTCTGTTCCATAAGCTTTTGTTTCATTTCTGTCATTGAATACACGTTTGCAGGGTGCTGGATAGAGCAGAACCATTTCTGCAGCCAAGCGGGGCCAGCCAGCTCAGAGGACGTGCTCTGGGGGTCCTGGGACAAATGGGGGTCTGGATTAGAAGTCAGCAGCAGGCCTTGCTCCGGGCAAGAGTAGGAGTGGGGAGGGGGTCCTTGCCTAAAAAGAGAGACCTCTGCCTAGCCCCAGAGACCTGGGACCACATGGGTGGGACCCCCCTAAAGGTCCCTGGATGGGTGTCTGTGCTGTCACTGCTCCCAGGCCCCCACACTCTCTCTGATCTCCACCCTAGTTCTAGGGCCAGAGGGAAGAAAGCAGAAGCATGGCGGCCAGCCAGCTGAGTCTCATTCAGCAGCCCTGTTCCCCAAGGTCACAATGTCTTCCCGGCTAGGTACCAAGCTGTGATTCAGGGAGGCGAGGTGGCACCAGGAAGGAGCCCAGACCCCAGTGCCTCAGACTTGGTGGTATTCGTTTCTGGAAATATACCTGTGCCAAAATCAGGGTCACTAGCAGAACAGCAGGCAGGACTTGTCCAAACCGTCCCCAGGGAGAGGAAAGGGGAACCTTGGCTTGGCCCATCCCAGGGCTAAGGGGCTCCCCAGCTGTTGGGGCAGGAAGCAGTCCAGGTTATTAGCTGACAACCTTGTCCCTCAGAGCTGGGGGCTGCCATGCACACTATTTGGTGGAGGAAACCGAAGCTCAGAGGCCAAGAACTCAGACTGGAATTCGGGCACAGCCCCTCTGGTTCAGTGCCTGTGGCCTCTTCGGAGCTCAGTCTAGCTACCCTCCTCTAGGGGGAGCCCACCTCCTCTCTGCCCTGCCAGCTGGCTCCTGCTTCCTTCCTAAGGTGGTGGGTGTGTGTCATCATCCCCATTTTACTGATGAGGAAACCGAGGCCCAGACAGGTGAAGCACATTGTCCAAGGCCACTTTAAGGATATGCAGAGAGTGAGTGGCAAAGCCAGAATCAGCCCCCAACCACTGTGCTCCGAGCAGCGACTGTCCTGGCCAGTGCCCAGTCCCGTGGTGGCAGGTGGGCAGCCCTGTGCCCTTAGTGGATGCCAGGCACTGAGGCATCCCCAGAAATCCCTTTCTCCCCCAGCCTCTCACCAACATTCCTCTCCCCACCCCACCCTCCAATCCTTTCCACCAAACCTTCCTCAGATGTTCAGGACACACTGTGCTGGGACCTGGGTCTCCAGCCTAGGACAAGTGTTCCCAGTCAGAACCCGACTCCCAGGGCAGGTTTCTCCCCGAAAGGGCAGCAAAGGAAAGCAGGCAGGGTGTGCAGGGGGTCCCATCTCAGCTGAGTGAGTAAGAGCTCCATCCTGCTCCCTCCTGAACACCCACCACTGGGGACCAGGTGCAGATGGGGTTTCCCACCACAGGAGCCTGGAAAAGGGGTCAGAGGACCCTCTCTGGGTGTCATCACATGCAAAGAATGGTGGCTAAGTGAATAAAACAAGGCACAGGTGTGGGTGTGGGGAGAGAGAGAGAGAGAGAGGGAGAGAGAGAGAGAGAGAGAAGGAAAAAGAGAGACAGAGGTTGGTTGACATCAACAGGAACTGGAAGGACATTTGGGGAACCAGACAGCCTAACTGGTCTTCACTGTTGGGCAGTACTTTCTCAAGACACCTTGTGCCTTCCCAATGTTTTGCCAGAGCATTTACTTCAATAAATTATACAGGGGAATGCCGGGATGGCTCAGCAGGTTGAGCACATGCCTTGAAGCCCTGGGGTCAGCGAATTGAGTCCCAGCCCCAGCCCATGTGGATCCATATGCTGAACTGGGGTGTGCTTCCCATGTGGGAGGCTCCCAGTTCAGTTCTCAACCCCAGAGGCCCCACATCCTCCGGTGTGGAATGAAACTATGTCGAAACTACTGATGTACAACTATGGAGACTGCTCTGGGCCCTCCCCCTTCTCTCTGTCTCTGTCTCTTTCTCTGTCAAACAGTAAATAAATCTTAAAAAAAAAAAATTATACAGGATCTACTGAATTAAAACAGAACCTGATCACAGCCTTCAGAGTCTTCCCAAGAAATGTCTATGGAGAGGGGGACTCCGGGCGGTGGGGACATCTCAAGCTGGGCCTGGGGCTCCTCCCTCATCCTGTGGGAGGGCTCCCTTCTCCGCCCACCACCTCCACGATCTTCCCAAATCCTGCTCTTAGCCTCGGAACTCTTGGCTTCCCAATGCCCGCACAGTTACCGTATTATCCCTGTGGAAGCTCTGTTACCGTATTCCTTTGTGTATGTGCTATCGAGTGTTCCCAGAGGCTACCATTCCTCCCCTCCCCCCAGGGTTGGGAGAAGCTCCTGATGTTCCGGATTCCCTGGGGACTGCACTGTACACTCTTGAAGATGTTGCTCCTCCCCCTTTATCTCTTTCTCTACTAATTAATGTGTATTTTTATCCAAGTAATGTAATAGTTTACAGTACAAGCATATGCTGTGCACAAAATTTTAAAGGATAAATAGGCTTATGAGAAAGAGCAGCAGCCCCTCCCACCTGCCCCACCCTCCTCCCCACTCCAGACAACCACATGCAACTCTTTTGGCTTCTTTTGGATTTTATCTCCATGTTTATAAATAACATGCTTGTGCTACTGTTACTTGATTTACCAGTCTGAGCCATTATCTATGGACTTCCTCTCAGGGAAGCTGAAGGTTTAGCTTTCTTACACCCCTCCCTGCAACACACCATCTCTCTCTGTCACCTCTTATTGCCAATATATGACAATTTTGGGTTAAAACAATATGCAGTTGTTTCATCATCATGATTATGTAAACATTGCTTGCCACTGAGCCAAGTCCTATAAACACGTACTACGGGTGTGTTTCCTCCAGTTTTACTTTTAGTTTTTCATGAAGTAAATAATCACCATTGTTTAGGCAACTTAAAAAATGGCTTCTATCATCACAGGAAAAATGACATTGTGATTATGTGTGATGATGAATATTCACGCGACTTACCGTGGTGATCATTCCACAGTAGATACAAATGCCAAATCATGATGTACACCTGAAGCTAATATGTCAGGTGTCAACTATGTATCAAAATTAAAAAGGCTCCCAAAGATCCCCCACCACCTACGTTCACACCCTTCTGTAGTCCCTCCCCTGGAGTTCCGGCATAACCCGTGAGTCACCATAACTAGCAGAACACAGGAAAGGAAATGTGTGATGAGCTGATAGAAGATGGCAGCACCCATCCTGCTGCAGTCTTGCTCCTTTATGGGAAGAAGCAAGTGCCATGGGTGGGTGGCCTCTATTGAGAGGAACTACATGTGGCTTCTAGGAACTGAGGTGAGGGCCGCCTCTGGTCATAGTCAGCAAGAAACAGCAGCCGTCAGTCCGGCACAGCAAGGAACTGAATTTCAGCAGCAATGGCAGTAACCTCCAAAGTGGACCCTTCCCCAGCCCACAGTCCCAGCGGGCACCTTGAGTGCAGCCATGTGAGATACTCAGGGAGGACCCAGCTAAGTCACAACCCCCTGCTGCCCCACAGAGACTGTGAGATAAATTTGTGGTAATCTGTTACCTGGCAATAGAGAACTAATAGCTTTCTTTGGACCCAGTTATAAGTCTTCTCAATGTTCTCACCACCCCTCAATACTGCATACTCATTACAGAGTCTGTCCTCACCAATGTCCCTCACCTTCCCTCCAATCCAGACGGCTTTCTGTTGGCTGTATCTGTCAGTCAGCTTTGCTAAGTTATGGTATTGTAACGAACAACCCCCAAACCTCAGGGGCACACAACACCAAAGGTTTGTGTCTCATTCGTATTACACGGTTCAGACAGGTTGCTGCAGCTCTGCTCCTTGAGTCCTTTTCACTTGGGGCCTGGGCTGAAGCAGCTGCCTCCATCTGGGACAAGCCCTTCTTGTGGCAGAGGGTGAAGGCAATGGGGTAGCCACAGAACGTCACTTTCACTCCCTTTTCTTTCACCCAAGCAAGTCACATGGCCTTTGTAGCAAGAGACCGGGAGTAATCAAGAACCTCCCAGTTGTGGCGCTATGGGGGTCTCTAGTCTCCTGCCTGGGGGTCACATGCCTGATTCCTGGCATTCGAAGCAGGGCAGGGAAGGCCCGGGAAGCTGTGTCACTCAAGCTCCCATTTTGGGCATACACTTACCCCTCCCTCTGGCAGGGATTATGGATGTTGTCTTGAGCATGGGGGTGGGGGTGGGGATGTTGAGGGGTGAAAACAGGAAAGTGAGTGGACCTGCTCACTGTGGGAAGATCTGGGAGTGTCTTAGTTTTCTATGCTGTGTAACAAATTACCACAAATTTAGCAGCTAAAAGTAACACACATTAGTTATTTCAGTTCCAGAGGTTAGAAGTCTGGCTGGGTTGGTTCTCTGCTCAGGGTTTCAAATGGTTACAATGAAGGTGTCACTCAGTGCTGCTCATCTGGAGGGTCGGGCTGGGGGGAAGAAATCTCCTTCCAAGCTCATTCGGTTGCTGGCAGGATTCATGTTCTTGTGGCTGTGTGACTGAAGGCCCTGGCTTCTTTTTTTTTTTTTTTAAGATTTATTTTATTGTTTTTGACAGAGATAGAGAGAGAGGCAGAGAGAGGCAGAAAGGGGAGGGCCCAGAGCAGTCTCCACAGCGCACATCATCAGTTTTTTGACATGTTTTCATTCCACACAGGTAGACAGGAGCTGAGCAGGGCTGGAACCAGGCAGGGGGCCTCCCGCATGGGAGGCATGCTCCCTGGAGCCAGGGGCCAAACCAGGGAGCAAGTACCAAACTGGGGGCCTCCTGCATGGGAGGCACACCCCAGTTCAGTATGTGAGTCCGCATGGGTGGGAGCCAGGATTCGATCCCCAGTCCCCAGGGCTGCAAAGTGAGTGCTCAACCCGCTGAGCCATCCCGGCTTCCCAGCCCAGGCTTCTTGTTGGCTGTTGTTGGAGGCCGCCCACAGTCCCTTGCCACATAGGCTTCCTCGGTATGGCTGTTTACTTTATCCAACCCACAGGGAGAATTTCTGCCTCCAGCCAGCTTACACTGAGGCCTGACATCCATCACCTGTGCTATATTCTATTGGTTAGAAGCAAGTCACAGGGGTCCTCCCTGCACTAAAGGGGAAGGAAATACACAGGGTATGAACCTCAGGGGGCTGGAAACCACTGGGGTCACCTTAAGGGCTACCATCAGATGTCTCCCCTGCCTCCCACAGTGTCCAGCCCCACCAGTTTCTGCTGGTACACATGTGATTTTCATGGGTACCCCAGGGCGGCACATCCGCGTCTGCCTCCTCTTCTATACCGAGTCCCATCAGTCTCTAGCTTCCTAAAATGCACTGGACCCCTCACCCAGGTTCATCTCTTCTCTCATGTTTATACTTTTTTTAATTCTTTGCAATTGTTATGGAGTTTCTAGTGGAAGTGGAGATAAGAGCATTTAACCCCCCCACTCTGTCCACCAGCTAGCCCTCCCCCACCTGACAGCCTTAGCTTTAATGTGGTCTCCCCGTCCCCTCCCCTGCCCATCCTCCACCCACCTCCTGCATCCACCAAGCCCATTCAAACCCAGGGACGTCTATCCGTTGATTGCCTGCACCTTAGCCTCAGAGAGACACTGACAGATGGGCAGACAGACTCCAAATTCCTTACACTCATGTCTGATTTAGGGGTTTTCCAGGCACAGTGCTCTTTCCTGCCCCTGTGCCTTTGCACATGCTGTTCTCGCTCTTTCGGCCTCCTCCACCCGCACCTGCCTCCTGGCATATCTCCCTGTGATTGCTAGCCTCTTGCAGCCTGGGGCCTATCTGCTGGGAAGCCTCTAATTGTCCCTTCCAGCCCATAACAGTCAGGATCTTACTGCAATTTATAAACATCTGCAAAACAGGCATCGCACTCCATCTCCCAAGCCACACCAGGGTGAGCAGGCATCGAGGCAGTGTTGCATGATGAAGCATAAAATTTTTCTTTTTTTTTTCATTGAATTTTTCTTGAAAAGGCATGGAAGCCAGAGGGATCTACTCAGCCACACTACACCCCAGCTTGAAACCCCTCCGTGGTGCCTCAGGGCAGCTGGGCTACAATCCAAGGCGTGCCTGTAGCCCACAATGCTCCGGGGCCTCTCTCCACACCTCGCCCCCACCTACTTATTCTTTCAAGGGGGCCCAGGAGTCCTTTCCAATCTCAGGGCCAGCTTGCTTGCAACGCCTTTTGCCCCTCCCCCTCCAGCCCATCAGGAGTCGTCCAAACTCACCCTGCAGGTCTTGGGAATATGCCCCCTCCCCATGGTCCTGTGGCTCAGATAGCCCTTGTCATGCACTTAGCCCCATGGGGCAGGGCTGTGCACTCAAGACAGGCTATCTCAGAGAGAAGGGACTGGATGAATAAAGAACATGGAAGATGGGACAGCAATACCCACTTTGTTGGCTTAGCGTGAACAGATAAACATGTCCACAGGGTACTCAGAGTCAGGTGGGGACTTGAAGTCAAAGCAGCCTGAAGTCAAAAATTCAACTGGACAAGCCCAGCTCAGGCCCAGCCTCTGGCCCAGGGAGGGGGGAGGGGGGAGGGGGGAGTGTGAGGGGCAGGGGAGCTCAGGCCTCTGTGACACCAGAACCATGCTCTGCCTCTCACCTGGTGCTCCTGCCCTCTTGGATGCCATCCCTTCCTGATGTGGCCCTGGCAGCTCCAGGTCACCAGCCCCCCTTCCCACCTGCTGGGCTGAGACCTTCTCCAAACCAATAGGAAGTATGTTGATTGCTGGGCCCACAACTGGGAGAGTGAGGACCACCTGCCAACCCACATGCCAGCCTGCAGGGTGGCTGGCTGGGGTTCCCCCCTGAAAAACCAGGGTGCTCTTGTGAGAAGAAGGAGGCAGTGGAAGCTGGTAGAAGGCCCCTCAAGGTGAACATAAGGAGCAGGAACAGGCCCTGGGAGATCCAGCCCAGGAGAGCTGTCAGGGTCATGACATGAGCCCAGTGCCTCCTGTGCGGTGGGGATATGGAGGCTGCGGTGGGGACACGGAGTCTACTGTGGGGACATGGAGGCTGAGGTGGGGACATGGAGGCTGCGGTGGGGACATGGAGGCTGAGGTGGGGACATGGAGGCTGTGGTGGGGATATGGAGGCTGAGGTGGGGACAGGGAGGCTGCAGTGTGGTCTTGCTCCAGGCCCCATGCTGATCCAGTCCCTGCAGCAGGGCTGGGGAGGTGGAGAAGGATAGTGTCAGGCGGGAGCCTTCCCTTGGGGGTGCCCAGGGCACTGAACCTTTAAAGGGCCCATTCCCAGCTGTGTGGTGGGTCACTGTGGAGCAAAGGCTTCTGGGATCAGGTGGGCCTCCAGAGCTTGGGCTCCAAGGGGGGAGGTCGACATGCACAGGAAAGCACTAGAAGAGTCAGGTTCCCTGTCAGGGTACTGTCGGACCCCCTTTGCTGCTAGTAAAACGGGCCAACAATCCTCCTTCTGACATGGCCAGGTGCTGTTGGAGGAAAGAGATGGAAACCAGGCCAAGAAGGGGAATTTGCAGGGCGAGGCCAGGGTTTGAAAAGCAATGGGATTAATCCTCTGTATCAAGGCTAGGGGACAGGGTTCAAAGTTCCCACTTATCTCCTGGGGTGGGAGGAGGAGGGGTGCACACGCCAGGGGCTGGGGAACACACAGACCCCAAGTCCACAGATCGCATGCCCACACATGACACTCCTACTCACAAGCCCTGGGGTAGTCCAAACGGCTGCCCATTCCGCGCGGGCTGCGAGGGGGTCCCAGGTGTGCTCCCCCAGGCCCAGCTGGGGCAGGTGACAGGATGATCCTGAGTCCTGACAGAGGTACACGGTACCGCCCTTGACGGGAAGCCGCTGACCGAGCACCATCAGGCCTGGGTTCCAAGCTAGACTCCACCCTACCCTTCTGAGACCTGGGAGGCCACGGAGCCCCTCTGGGTCTCCCTCTCCTCACCAGAAACACGGGATAATAATAATACCTGTGGCTACCGCGCCTCGCCCCCAGTCCCCAGGATGCTCAGGGCAGGAAGGCCATCTCTGGGGGTGGCGTCCAGGTCAGAGAAACATACACATAATCTAAACAGTTTGCTCCGAGTTGGTTTCCAGTGTCTGGGCGTTAGTCTTGGACAAGAAAACGCCTCCCGGGGGGCTCGCAGTGGGAGCACAGCTTGGAGCCTGTGACATCGGCCCATTTCACAGAGGCGGAAGCGAGGCTCAGGGTGGGGGACTGGTCCTACCCGGGCCCGACACGCCGGGGGCCGGGGGCCGGGGGCCGCGGGGGCTTGGCGATCACAGCAGTCCCATCTGGCCGGGGACACGAGGCCTCTGTGCACGCCTCTTCCCGCCCCCACCCTCCCCGTGCCTGCAGTAGGGGGTGGAGAGCGGGAAGGGGGCCCCAGGCCTCTCGGATTTCATCCCTCCCCGGTTCCCGGCAGCTCCGCACAGATGTTCTCCCGCGGGGCCTCCTGGGCCGCGTTTCAGGGGCCCTGGGCCGGTTCCTGGGGGGCGGGAATGCGGTGTCACCACCTGGCAAGGCTTAGCGAGCACCTGGCAGGGAGGAGGAGCACGGCGGGCTGGGCAGAGGAGCCAGGAGGGCCGAGAGGCTCAGGGATTCCTACTCTGTGCCAGGCCCGCTGCTGGGGCGCCTGCTTCCCTCCTCCCAGCTCCCCATGCCATAGAAGAACAATGGACTTCCTGTTGCTGTGGGGAAACTGAGGCCCAGAGAAGTTGGGTCCCTTTCTCAAGCTCAGCAAGCAGGCTTTGAACTGAGCCTTGAAGACAGTGAAAGAACTGGACGTTTGAAGAAAGGAGGGTTGTGTGTTAGGCAGGGGAACGGCCTGGGCAAAGGTGTGGATGTCAGCCCAGATGCAAGGGGCTATAAAGGGAGGTGAGGCTGGGCGGTGAGGGCCAAGCACCCTGGATTAGGTCTAGCCAAAGGGGAGTGGCACTTAGCGGGACACCTCTGTGTTTGCTGGTCAGGAGGGGCTGGGAAGAGCTCTGGGGAGGACAGGCCTTGGCCAGGGCCAGAGGGCACCTGCTGTGTGCTGGGAAGCTGGTTCTGGGGAGAAAGCAAATATCTGCATTCGTGCAGGGGCCGGATTCTTGCAGCTCTCTGCACAACTCCCTCATCTGCACCGTCAAAGGGTCAGGGAGTGGTTAGTGGGCTGCCTAGAGGAGGCGGCACCAGGCAGTGTGATGGCCCAGTCTAATGGTGGGGTTGCTCTGTGAAAGGCGGCTCCCCGGGGCAGCAGGGGCAGCAGGGGCTGAGGGCAGAGGACAGCCAGCAGGGCACTGGGCAAACGGGTTGGACCGGCTGGGGAGGGGGCACAGCCTCTGGGTGGGGCACCTGTGACACCTCCTGACTAGATGCCTTGGGGCTGGCTGGTAACCTGGTAGTCCACTTCCAGAGTGGCAGCCTAGGCGGGGCCTGGGGCAGCACCGCCCCCTGAGAGGGCAGAGGGCGTGGCCACAGCCAGGCTCTGGGGCTCACCCCCTCATCTAGCCTCCCCAACAAACATCTTTTTTTTTTTTTTTAAAGATTTTTATTTATTGTTTTTGACAGAGGGATACAGAGACAGAGACAGAGAGAAGGGAGAGGGCCCAGAACAGTCTCCATAGTTGCACATCATCGGTTTTTCCACATAGTTTCATTCCACAGGTGGGCACGGGGCTGCACAGGGCAGGAACTGGGCCGGGGTCTCGCCCCGGTGAGAACCGAACTGGGGGCACTCCCCAGTTCAGCATATGGGTCCACACGGGCCAGGGCTGGGATTTGATCCTCGGTCCCCGGGGCTTCAAAGCGAGCACTTAACCCACTGAGCCATCCCGGCTTACCCTCCCAACAGAAATCTTAATGTCCACTCAGCCCCTGTTCACCCACCCCCTCACTACTGTCCTGTCCCCTGTGCCTTTCCACATCCAGGCTGCTCCCTAGAGGTGTCCCCTCCCTGCAGCCTCCCTTCATGGCCCTCACTCTGCCTCTGCTTCCTCCCTCCCCCACCACAGCCCCCTCCTCAGCTTTAGAGGCAGAGCTTTCTTCCATCCAGGCTGCAACCACTTTTCCTGGGGATAGGATCCCCTCCCCACCCGGCTAAGGGTGCCCACAGTGCTGGTTTCAGCCTGCCTCTACCTGAACTTCAGACCCAAACAAATATCAGTTCCCTGGGGGGACGTCCAGGCCCTGTGGTTCAGGCCCCTCAGACACACCATGCCCAAGGCCAATTCCTCCTCTTGCATCTGAGTCCCAGCCAGCTCCAGGCAGCTGGCCATGGGATTTGCAAACACGCTGCTCCCCTCTCTGTACCCCACAGAACAGGGGAACAATAGTGCTGGCCTCTAGGGTGGTAGTTAGGGGTCAATTTAAAATTTGTGAAACAGCTCCTGGCACAGAGTGCGTGTTCACTGATGAGTGCCTCAGTTATGGTGGAGTCTAAGAAGACCCGGGGAAGCTGGGGTGGCTCAGCTGGCAAAGCGCTCACTTTGCAGCACCAGGGACTGAGGATCAAATCCTGGCCCTGACCTGTGTGGGCCCATATGATAAACTGGGTGTGCTTCCCATGCAGAAGGCTCCCAGTTCGGTTCTCACCCCACAGTTCAGCCCCTGGTTCAAGGGAGCATGCCTCCCATGTGGGAGGCCCCCAGCCCAGCTCCCGCCCTGCGCTGCCCCCTGCCCACCTGTGTGGAATGAAACCATGTAAAAAACTGATGTACAACTAGGTGGAGACTGCTCTGGGTCCTCCCTCTTCTCTCTCTCTCTCTGTGTCTCTGTCTGTCTCTGTCAAAAACAGTAAAATAAATCTTTAAAAAAAATGAGAAGACCCCTTATTCCACTCAGGGAGGACTGTCACAGGGAGACTGTGGTAGGCAGACTCCAAGATCCCCAGTGATGCCGCGTCCCATAACTACACGCTGATGTATTCCTCCCCTGAGTGTGGCCGGGAGGTGACTGTTTCGAGTGAATAGAAAAGAGCAGAAGCAGAAGTGATGGGGTTGTCACTTTTGGGGTTAGGTGGTCCTGTTTTGGGTGCTGGCTCTCCCTTTCTTGATGTCTTGCCCTTGTCAGGGGTGTGGGGCAGCTACCGTGTCCCCAGCAGCCCTGGGGCCCCCACCGACAAGGTGGGGGAGCTTGGAAACATCTGTGCTCAGGACCCTACCAGGACTTTACGTTTGCCTCCCAAACTGTACCTAATCCAATAGCAATTTTTTAAATTTAATTACTTTCAACAAATCTTTCCAGAACATCAACTTCATGTCCACAGACATGATGGCTTTCTTTTTGCACTTGCGTTTCAGCACTGTGTGTGCTACTTAGTGGAAGGACTCACATGAACATGTACAGTGGGTATGAAGAGGGTGGGGGACAAGGCACGCGACTCTCACTGGGTGGGGCTGAAGGTTGGGGCAGGCCTGGAGCAGCCTCAGTCAAGGGGGTCCAAACCTGGGATTGGGAGTGTGGGCTCAAAGGTTCCAGGAGCCCCTTGAAAGTGTACCATTTCATTGGTGTGCTGGGTGTGTGGGTTTTCGGAAGTGCCGGAGCCTCGTCCGCTTTCCGCCCACCTGTGTGCTTCACAGAGGGTGTGGAGCTAGTGAAGTGTAACTGGGTTAAGAGCTTCTGCTGCACTGTTGTTTACCTACACGTGCTGTGGTCTTTCCAGCCCCGGGGGCCTCTAAAGGCTTAAATCTAGGGAACGTCTTCTGTCACACACCCCATTTACCTCCATATTTCATCAGTCACCAAGTCTCAGGGGGTGTGCCTCCCAGACATCTCCTCGGTCCTCTTTTCTCTCTCCCACTAACTCTCTCCATCCCTGGCGCCCTGCTCAGGGGCACAGTTCAGCTCCTAGAAGGTGGCAGTGGGCTCTTCCTGCTTACACCAGCAGCCAGAAGGTCTCTCCCTGCCTCGCTGACATCCTCCTGTGCCTACCGTTATCTACCCTGCTGTTGCCCCTTCTGTGCTTTAAGCCCCAACCTGCCCACCTCACCTAGGACTCCCCACGGGGCCCCTCCTTGCCACCTGCTCCCCGAGACTGCAGAGATGAGCAAAGAGCCTGGTCCTACCAGCTGAGACGGGTTCTCAGTCCCTGTGCCCTAGTTGTTCCAGCTGTAAGATGGGTGTAACCATGGCTCTTCTGACCCATCCCTGGATTCTTGGAGGGTCACGTAACACAGGGGAAGGGCCTGAAAAGTGTCAAGGGCTTTGTGAGAGACTATTATTATCACTGCTAACACCACCACTGTTAGAAACCAGATGTTCAAAGTCATAATATGGTTATCAAGAAATGACAATAATCAGCAAAACTTCACCCGACGCTGTCCCACAGTGGCAGGTGGGGGGTGGGGGTGGGGTAAGGACGGGAGGGGATGCAGAAGACCTGGGTTCAAGGCCCAGCCAGTCAGCTTCCAAGGGCAGGTAGAGTCTCCCTCCTCAGACACAGTGGACACAATGCCTGGGGCCACAATGCTTTCAGGGATCCATGACATTTTGAATCTTTTTTAAAATCAGAAAGAACATTTAGGGTGAAGAAAATGTCTTACTATATATGACATATCTTCCTGTTTATACCGGTGCAGTCATAAAATAGGACTTCCATCGTTTTCATAGAGGCAGGCAGGGGCCTTTGTGTATGAAGCTGGGTTTTCTACCCGCTGCAGTGGGTGTGGTTCTGTGAACCCGGGGGAGGGAGCCTGTGGCCCAGGGGTGGGGTTGGGGTCTGGCCTTGGGGCTCCTCTGTCCATAGCCAGCAGGGATCTGTGATCGCTGTTCTTTCTGGCACTTGGGACACAGCTAAGAGAAGCAGAAAAGAGCCATGCCTCGGGAGGTTTAAAGGGATTAAGATTAAGATTAAGAAGGTACGAAAGGAAAGAAAGGAGGAGGGAGCCGAATGAGCCAGATACCACGGAAACCGTTGGAAGAGGAAGAACCTGGGCAGAAGAAACCCTTTCCTCCTTCTCCAGCTGGTGAAACAAGCCCCACGGAGCTGGAGCGCTGACAGGGCCCCAGCGGCTCCTGCTGGGGAGGGCACAGGTGCCATCAAGCTGGGAACAAGGGCCCTGCAGGGGCAGAGAGGAGCCGCCCCCTGCGTCCTGGGCTGGCCGCAGAGCGCCTACCTTGCTTGCTTTGAGTTCCTGTGAGCTAGGAGTAAGTAGCTCACCTGCCTCCCAGGTGAGGAAGCTGCCACTCAGAGAGCTGAAGCTGTGAACATGGGGTCTGTCAGAAGAGCTATTCCCGGCTCCGGCGTGACCCTGCGTTTTAGGGAATGCATTACTCTGCCCGGAAGATGCGTGAATGCAGGAATTTCTAACCAGCTGATGGAGGGACGGGGGTGGGGGGAGGGGAAGGGCAGGAAGTCTACCCCTAGTTTCCCAATACCCAAGTGTGTGTGACAGAGATTTATCAGCTAGGGAACACGTCAGCCCACACCCACCCATCACACACACGTCCCCCTACGCAGCCTCGCAACATACTGTACTCAACCCACGTGCAAAAAACACTACAGACATTGCAGCCGTGCACGCAGGCGTGCACTCCCAACCTGTGGGCAATGGCACAGCACCTGAAACCAAATGCTCCAACCCTCTCTCATTTTTGGCCTCCTTCATTCTGAATTCTGAAGGCCGCAGGGGCAGTGCTTACCCTTTGTATGAGGCAGGGCCTGCGGCCCACTGGGGCCCCGCTTTGCAGCCTGGGAATCTGCAGTGGAGAGCTCCTCCCAGGGCCAACCCAGCCTCCCCGGGAGAACCGTGAGTGTGGAAGCAGGTGCTGAGGAGTGGGGGGAGGGGGCATCAGGAGGGAGAGCCTCTCCCAGCCCGGCCCCCTGCTGCACCCCTGCCAACTCTGGCTTCCACCTCCCGACACTAGGCCTGGCAGCCCCGTCATCACTCACACAGTGGAGAAAGGACAGGGAGATACCACAGAAGCAAAGCCTCTAAAGTGTAACTGGAAACTCCATCAGGCCATCAGGGGCCTGGGGGGACCCTGATTCCACTTGGGCCTCAGTTACTCCCATGAAGATGGGCCTAGGCCCAAGAGGAACCCTGGAGGGTGGGGGTGGAGTCAGGCATGCTGTGGGTATTCCTGGTGGGAGCCAGCTTCCCCCACGCCCCCAGCTCACACACCACACACATTGTGGAGGGGGAGGCCACAGGGGGTGGTTAGCAGCCAGCTCCGGGGAGAGGAGAGAGCAGCCTGGGTCTCCCTGGGAAGGGCCTCTCCTCCTCAGTCTGGACCCTGCAGGGTGGCCAGCAGCCTCCAACTAGAGGCTGGAGCCAGGCTGGCTGCCTTGCTGCCAAGGGAGGAGGGGAGGGGGCTCCCCATTACACCCGCCCACAGTGCTCTGGGACAGACCCCTGGCCATAGCCAAAGGCCTGGGACTCATCTCCATGTCTACAAAAGGAGGGACTGAATCCCAGCTGTCAGCTGCCTGGCGGGGTGGGGCCCTGAGCACGGGGTCTGCCGGATTCTACAGGCTGCCCCCTGCACCCCCCCCCCCACTACTTCCCAGGTCGCTGGAGGGATTGTGGACTCAGTGCCTGGGACCCCAGACTTCAGAAGCTCAGAATAGGGCATGTGAGATCCAGAAGGTGCCCCAGTGCGGGGTCCTTCCTGTTCACTGTCCTTCCTATGGCTGAGGGCCTTTTCATTTGATCCCCGGAGCCCTCAGCCCCGAGAGGCAGGGTGGAATGGAACATGTTCCCATGGAGTCTTAGGGCTCCTTCTCTGGAATCTGACAGCTTCTAACCCTGGGTGAGTGACTCCTGTCACCTATGGGGGCTCAACTTCATCCTGGAGGCTCCTCCTATCACCTGGCGGGGTCACGACTGTGAGGGGCATAGAACTCATCCTCCTACCACCCAGCCCTCTCAGAACTGCAGCCTCCTGAGGGACGCTGGCCGGCCTAGCCTGGGGACTCCCGTGACCCGGGGGTGGGGCCTCTGGAGCCTGCTGGGTCTGGGCTTCCCAACTTGTTCTCTGCTGTGGGCCCCTCAGGCCCTGTGGCTGCCTGGGCTGCTGTAATGAGACATCCCCACCCCACCCCTCAGGCTGTGTGAGAAGCCGGGCCAGGGACTCCATACACCCCTGCTTGGGTAGCCACCAAGCTGACACATGTCCAGCCTGAGGACCTCCATGGTCATGGCACATAGGCACACCCAGGGCCCACCCCCCACCACGGGGCTGCACCCAATGTCTCTGGAGGCTTTGGGAGGAGCTTCCCTGACTGGAGTATTCACTGATGTCTTACTTGGATCCTGAACCCCCACAGAGCCCCCTAAATTGTGGCTGGGGCCAGGGCTCGGGGAGGGAATCTGAGCCCCCATGGGAGGGCCTGGCCAGTTGGGCCTCTGGCTCAGCCATGCCCTGGGGCCTGGTGGTTTGTGCTACACAGGACCCTGGGGGTCTGGCCATGCTCTGGCATTGTATAGGCCCCCAGGCCTCAGTCTCCAGTCTGAAATAGGAACAAGCCCACCTTGAAAGCTGTGATGAGGACCGGGTAACACTGGGGAAGGGCTAGCTTTGTGTGTGGCCTGCCCTACACTCAGCCCACCCGGCCCTCCCTCTACCATTAACCTGATGGGAATGTAGCCCCAAGAACTTCAAACGGGTGTGGCTGGAGTCTGGTATTCAAACACCTGGAACCTTCTATAAAACACAGCTTTTCTGTGGGGTGAGGGTTTAGGATCCAGCCCTCCCTCCCTCTGCCTCTGAATGCCCAGCAAGCAGTCCAGGCCGCTGGTGGGGGTGGGGCAGCGGGGGCTGGGCTCCAGGGAAACTTCTGTGTGGCCAGTTCTCTGCAAGCCCCTCCCCCATCTCCTGGTAAGTCTAGGCACTCCTGGGGCTTGCTCAGGCCTGGAGAAACTGTGCTGTCACAGGGAAACACTGCCCTGCTGCCTGTCCCCCCAGCCCCCTCCCACCTGTTCCTCCCCACAATCCCCACTCTGCACCCTGTCTTCAGGACTGTTGCTGCTTGTTGGTTAGATTCCAGGTATCCACCCCCCTCCCTAACAGTCTTCCAGGCTGTGTTAATCAGTTTGCAGATTGAAAATCAATAATCAAGTTTTATCTCTTGCAAATCTGTAAGTAAGCTTTGGAACAGGAGCAGTTTCTATCCCTGGTTTCAGCCTCCCTGGGCTCCCTGCTGCAAGGTCAGGAAGTGTCTGGGAGGGAGGGGCCTTGGACAATCTTCCTACACCCCCATTTCACAGAGATGGGCCAGAGATCAAAGAGGCAATGCGCTTGCCCAAGGGCACACAGCTTGTCAGAAATTGGGGCAGAATTGCTCACTGTCTTCCAGGTTCCTGTCCCCACCCCCAATCCCTCCAGGGGTCCAAGGGAATAGGAGCCCTTGATCTGGGCATCTGCTGCCTGGAATTATGACACTTCCCAGCCACCTTACACTTAGCTGTGGCCATGCGACTAAATTTTGACCTGGATGTAAATAAGAGTGTTTTGCTATCAGGAAGCTTTTTCCCCTTCCCACAGCCAGTAATGTAGCTATAATGGCCATGAGCAGCCATCTGGGATTACAACGTGTTCTTAGAATAAGAACTGCAAGGCAGGGGAAGCCAGGATGGTTCAGTGGGTTAAGCACTCGCTTTGCAGCCCCACGGACTGAGGATCGAATCCTGGCTCTGGCCCATGCAGACCCATATGCTGAACTGGGGTGAGCTTCCCATGCAGGAGGCCCCAGTTTGGTTCAAAGCAAAAAAAAAAAAAAAAAAGGAACAGCAAGGCAGAGCCACAGAATAGGAGCCAGCTTCCTGATCGCTGACACTGCTTGCCGTACAAGCCCTGGCCACCGCCAGGCATCTTGAGTATGACCAAAGACGAAATGTCATTTTGTCTAAGCTGCTGTTATTTGGGGTTTTCTGTGGGTTTGTCTGACTCAGTCCAATGCTCTTCCCACCCTCCCAGGGTGTCTTCTTTAAGGAGGGACAGCAAGGGCTTGTGCAGGATGGTTCCTGGGGTTTGTGACACCCTGACACCCCTTGGGAGTGGGGGCAGGGGGAAGGGCCACAAATGTTTCTAAGTAGCTTAACCCCTTTCCCAGGAAATCTTACTTGGAGGCTCAACAACCACAAAATCTCTTCTTATAAAGCTCCAGTCGAAAGAAAAGGGGTGGAAGCGCCCCCCTGTGCTCATGCCCTCATGGGTCCCACAGCCCCTGGCACACAGCGCATCAGCTAGGGCTGAAGCACCTCTTGTCCCCTGACTCCAGAGTGGCTGGCCTGGGTGCGTGGGTGACAGAGAGACAGGCAGACAGACAGACTGATGGAAACTGCAGTGGCTCAGCCTGGGAGGCACAAACCACCACAGTGCCCTGGCGTGGCACCTTCACCCCCCACCTTTCCTCCTGTGCTGTTGGAGCCCCTGGCCTCTCTGATGTGCCTTCAGCTGTACGTGCTGTAGAGCAGACCCATGACCCCCTGCCTGCCTGCCTGCCTGTCTCCCACACTGCCCTGTGACTCTGGGGCAAGGGGCAGGTGGACCCATTCCAGGGGACCCATCCTTCTTTAAGGTGTCATCAGGAGACATGTCACAAATTACAGTGATGCTTTGTTCCCAAAGTGGCAGATGAGGGGAAGCCAGGATGGCTTGGTGGGTTAAGTGCTCACTTTGCGGAGCCGGGGACCGGGGATCGAGTCCCGGCCCCGGCCCGTGCGGACCCATGTGCTGAACTGGGAGCTCCCCCAGTTCAGTTCTCTCTCTGTCTCTGTATCTCTCTCTCTCTCTCTCTCTCTCTCTCTCTGTCAAAAATAAATAAATAAATTTTTTTTTATATCTTTTTATATTTATAGAGAGTAATTGTTTTATCTTCAGTGTATATTTATTTCTATTTTACTTTTGACAGATAGAGAGAGAGACAGAGACAGAGACAGCTAGAGAACCGAACTGTGGGAACTCCCCAGTTCAGCATGTGGGTCCTGCCTGGGCCGGAGCCGGGATTCGATCCTCGGTCCTCGTGGCCCCAAAGCGAGCGCTCAACCCGCTGAGCCGTCCCGGCTTTCCCCTAAATAAAATTAAAAAAAAAAAAACAAAGTGGCAGATAAGACACAACCTTCTTGAATTGTTCCACCACTGTCCCGTAAACTCAGAGGTTGGAACAGAATCCCATGGCTTATGGGAAAAACCCACGTGGCAGCTGTGCTCTGTCCCTTCACACAGAAATGCTCGGGCAACACAAAAGGTAGGTTTCATGCGTTCACTCAATTCCCTACCACCCACTCCAAGTGTCTGTGTGCACCTCATGTTCTAGAAGCTGATCACAGCTATACTGGGGCTCCTCCCCCCGGCTCAGCCTGGCCCTCACATACACACACACTCACACTCCTAGTTGACAAGCAAAGTGTTAGGAAAGTGTGAGTTTTGCAGCCAGAGTGAATGATTTCCAGATGCTACCAGCTGTGTGACCCTGGGCATGTCGTTTAACCATTCTGTGCCTCCATTTCCTCTCTGCTTTCACTCTCCAGTGAGGCCAGTGTGGGGTGGGGGTGAGGTGGGTGGTAAGATGCTGTGCTCTTCCCTGGCACAGAGCAGGAAACTTAAGGAGGTTCACTGGGGGGGCTCACTCTACAGGGTGCCCCGGTCCCTTGGAAGCAGGCCCGTAGACTCAGGAGAGTGAAGAGCAAAGTGCCCACCCCCACTCTCATCTTCCCAGAGGAGGAGCTTTCGTGAGGCCCCAGGTGGGCGGGGGTCCTCGCTTGCTGTGAGGCTGTGTCCAGCAGGTTCTATGGGGCAGACTCAGCTCACCCACACAGTGCGGGTTCTCTCCCCAAAAGCTGTGGCTCTGACTTCTGCTCCTCAGCCCTGGTCTTAGGACTGCTGGGCCCAGCAGGAGAGACTCGCAGCCTGAGTTTTCACGCTGACAACTGTCCTCCCTTTCACTCACCAGTCTCAGGGCCTGGCTGGGTACCTCTGCCCTGGCTCGGTCCATGGCAAGCCCACCCAGGACACACATGCTTCTGGTTGTAGGGTGCAGAAGCCCACAGGCCGGTTCAGTGCATGGATCCCAGTGCAGAGAGAGCGCTTGGGCACATGGAGCAATTGTGTTTTTTTAAATGGGGGTAAAATATACATGAAGTTTACCATCTTAGCCATTTCTAAGTGTACAGTTCAATGGCATTAAGTATATTCACATTGTTGTGCTACCATCACCACCATCTGTCCACAGAACTCTCTTCATCTTGCAAAACTGAAACTCTGTCCCCAGTAAATACTAACTCAATTCTCTCCCCCCAGCCCCTGGCACCACCATTCCATGGTCTGTCTCTATGAATTTGGTGGCTCTAGGTGCCTCACAGAAGTGAAATCATACGGTGTTTGTTCTTCTGTGAATGGATTACGTCCCTCTGGCCTGGATGTTCCTTGTCCAGTGGCGGGGTGCTGCCGCTTCCCCTGGAGGCCGTAATGTCATGGCTCATCCATGTGGTAGCACGTGTCAGAACATCCTTTTTAAAGGCTGAGTAATAGTCCATTGTACAAATATATTGTATCTTGTTTATTCATCTGTTGATGGACACCTGGGTTTTCCCCACCTTTTTGTGATTGTGCATAATGCTGCTATGAACGAATGTAGGGGCGCAAATGAAGAACATTGTTTTGATGGTGGCAAATTCACTTTGACACATATTAGAGCAA